>JAOEHR010000434.1:7158730-7169772 GCA_025448175.1 Aronia arbutifolia
AAAAAAAAATCCTATCTAAGTTTGTGAACTTGTAGTATGTTGGAAATAAGAAATTAATGAGCAGAGAAGAGATCGATCCGTTTTACCATTGTGCATCGGCAAACCGTGATGGCTGAAGTAGGTGAGCTGGGCTCAGATCTGAGGTTTGTGTTAATGTTAGAGAGGGTGGAGATAAATGAGAGACTTATTTCGGTTTCTAGAGAGAGAGGCTTCTGATGTTCTTGGGAGACATCTCTCATCTTTTGGAGAAATGAGAGAGAGACCTAGGGTTTCTTAATTTACTCTGAAATGGGGGAAGAGCATTCAGAAATAAAAGGGAATCCTCGGGAGCTTCTTTTCCTGATGCATGACATGTGTGCGCATCCTAAGCCTTTGTGCTACCCGAGGAGCAATGGTCACTTAGAGAGATTTTTGGGCTCTGGGCTCGAGGCATCAAAAGCTGAAATGAGAGTGGGTGTAGCTGCTAGGGTTTTTCAAATGTCAAATGATGCTGCTACACTAGCTTATATTGCAATTGTTGCAAAGGATTGACACAAGTGTGGCCTTTTGCGTGTTGGTTAGCGTGTCTTTATTAGTTTTCAGGTCACGAGTTCAATTCTTCACGGCAGCTGTTTTGTGTTTCTTTTTCATTCTTTTTTCCCAAGTATATTTATCTCGCATGTCATCTTACAATACTCCTCACTATGATATATATGTTTAATATGTTTTTATATTTTAGACTTGTTTGATATTTTTTTTGCATTTTATCATTTTTTTATTATCTCTTATCTATGGATTTCATACAAGTATAATTTTTTGTAAGTGTCAATATGCACTTATTTACAAGGTATACAAAAAATTTACCTAAATCCGCCTAGGCCGCCTAGGCGTCCGCCTAGACCCCGCCTAGCCGCCTTACTAGCGCCTAGCGTTTTTTAAAACCTTGGTTTGATGTCAATCAAATGACAATAACAACCTCTGCCAAATTCTTTCCACACTTTTGCAAATGTACAAAGCCTTAAAATTCATACCTAACGATCCAACATGGCCGAAATGACAAAGATATGAAGGGGCTTGGATATATTGGACACCCACTAAAGGATCTTCTAAGTGCACCCAACTGTTTACTTATATAGAACTCAATATACGTGACGACTTGTGCCTCTAGTGGTAGTGAGCATTTGCCCTACTCCTCCTCTAACCTCCCTTGTCGGTTGTCACAAAGTAAACAGAACAAATCAGATGTACTAAGAGTGACAACTGATGGGAGCATTATAAGGCCGGGAGCAGAACCGCCAACGGTCAATTTCTTTCTCTTCTTTCGATTTGTTTTCAATTAACGGATAAAGCACATTGAAGGGAAAATTTGAAAATTTTAGAAGAATAAATTTTGGAGGTCGAGTGTAATGATCAAATCCTTGAGAGCACAAGGAAATCCCTGGAAAAAGGATGAACAAACTGGCCCATTTCTTAGCTGAATGGTTTGTAGACAGTCCACTTCATCTCCAGGTGGGCTGCAAGAGTCTACATTCTAACTCATTGGAAACGAGCTTATTTCTTTGGTTTTGCAGTACCTTTCTTCGGTACTCCAGCCATGAGGCAACTGTATATTGCTCGTTAAGGAAAACGATTTTTGCACACTTATATTTATTATTATTTTTAACTTATTTGAAGGCCATGAATAAACATGCAGTGGAGATAAAAATGTGTAACGGAATTCGCATTCCTGTCGTTAAAGTATTATTGGGTAAAACTTAGTTTCATGTATTTTGCCGACAACTGTCGTCGCAATTATAGGACCATCCTAGTGTTCCACGTTTCTACATCAACCATATGCCCTCTTCTCTCCTCTCCACAGGACCATATATATATATATGTAAAAATTTTATCACAAGTGGTCTTTATGTTTTGACAAGTCTTTAGCTTAGGTTTTTTATGTTTCAAACTCATTAGTTTCATCTTTTATTTTGGAGAAGGCCATCAATTTTGTGTTTTCCGTTAAATTCCGTTAAAATTTCTGTTAATTTACTTATGTGGCATATGTATGAAACGCCGACAACCAATCACATTACGCCACATAATTATGGGAAAATGCGAGTTTTTTCATTTAAGTTTGTGTAAATCTTGTTATTGTTATTTTTTTAATGTTATGTCAAAGTCCAATTTGGATTGACCCTTCATTCAAAGAGAAGGAGATAACAGAGAGGAAGGGAACAAGATGGGCGTGGGGCGGTGGGGTGATGGCTGGCCGCTGGGCTTTTTTATTTTTTTTTTCTTAATTGGTTTTCTAAATTTTAAATCTTTTAAAAATTAATGTTTATATAATATTGTTTGGGCCCAAAATATTGGTTTAGGCCGAGTTTAGAATTGTTCTTGGCCCGAAAGCCTTATTCAAGGGTTACTGTGAGCTATCCGGTTTGTGAGCCGCCTAGTCAAGGTTGGCCAAGTCTTATTGGGAAACGGAGTGTTCCAAACAAAGAGGGAGTGAGTCCCATTACGAGACGGATGGATGAGGGAGTTGAATCCTGATGTAATAAGGATTCTCGGCAGGATGAGGATACTAAGATCTGGAAATAAATGCGGCCTGATAAAGGGTTGGGTTCAAAGTCCAAATGGAAGTAGGATTGGCCGAGATAAGACTGGATTGGAATAAGGAGTCTTAATTTGAATATAGTTTTAACTCGATCGAAAGAAGGTTTGCTGCTATAAATAGAGGGCGGAATGCACCATTCAAAGCCCCTCTAATTCAACACACAAAACTGCCCTGCACAAACTCTCTCAACAACCTTGATATTTTCATTTTCTTTTTCCGCCAACACACCTTCAGTTTGGATAAACAGCACTGTGAAGGCAACCAGTGGCATCTTTAGTTTGGATAAACAACATTGTTGCCGTAGAATCAACTGACCGCGGAGCACCTTCAGTTTGGATAAACAGCATTGCGTCGAGGCCGACTGGTTACCTATCCAAGTCTCGGTTAAGAAGGATATTCGAATCCTTATTGGCAGAGGTCATCTCATTAGCCTTTTCGGCGAAGTGAGGTGTTACAGGTTACTAGGCTTGGCGCATTGAACGCCGAGTTGTTTATGATTGGATACTCACAAGTTGGCTTTAGAGTTCGGCATTCTGACGGCCAAACCACATTCACCATCAAGACATATATCTCTTTTAAGTATTTGTGTCCGTATAGTCTGGAGCTGGTTCGACGTGCTTATACTTTCACCAAACCGTGACTGAACCCGGCGCCGACGATCCGTGAACTTTGCAGAACTAGCAGCCTTGTATTCAGGCTCTAGAACCTGAAGGTTGAGACGTGTTCCTTCCTCGGCTGCAGTCGCAAGATAAAGAAGTCAACAGCGCGCTCAACGCCACATCCACATATTTCACTCCCCGGTCGAGCTCGATTGACGAGTTGGCACGCCCAGCACACAACCGAATGACGTAGTTAGCTCATTAGTTACTCGGCCTGATGCCACACAGGCTTGGTAGTTTTTAGGGTCAACATTTTGGCACGCCCAATGGGATGTAGTGCTAAAACTTCGGAGTTCATGACCATTGAGACACGGTCAGAAAAAAAGAAAACAATCATGGGAAAGTCAACGACCGACCTGCCAGTTCAGGGCCCCAGACAAGATTTGTCACAGGCACAAAATCCTCTTATTACTATGACACCTGAGGCTGCAAGTGCGACGTACCGAGAAAAAGAAGTTTGTCTCGGCGGCCAGCCTTTCAACGCAGAAATTCCTAACAAAACCACATGCATTCCAATTGAAGGGATAATGGAAGATTGCGATGGAGATGCTGGTGAAGGCTCTGATCCCCCGACTAGGTCGTTTCTCCGAAGATGACTTAATGAGCAATCTCGGCAGGTTGAATAGTCGGTCAGCCAAAAAATGAACAGTTTGCTCGAGGTGATACGAAGTAATGGTGATACATACACTAGATTGCTTGAACTATTGGTCAATAAAGCCTTCGAAGATGGACGCACCGGTCATTCCCGACAACTTCCATTTAAGAGTAATCTGCTACAAGCCGAAACAGGATATACTCGGCTCAAAACAATTGACTTGGAAAAAAGAGAAGGATCAAGCAGTAGACCAGACGAATCCGACCAGGGAGTGGAAACTACATCCGTCAAAATGATTGAGGTCTAAAAGATGATCGATTCAGCCTTAAAAAAGGGGCTGAAGTTCCCAAAATTCATCCATCCATGCCCCGCTTATGTGGAGAAGTTTGAATATCCTAAAGGCTTCAAGATCCCCGATTTCTGCCTTTTTCGACATCACTAAAGGCGATGCCATTTTTGATCAATTGCTACTTACCAAAATTATCAAGCTTCGGCTGGGACATAATATCCCCAAGGCCGAAGAATTGAAAGGAAAAACGTATTACAAGTACCATAACTATAATAAGCACATGACAAACAATTGCGTCGTGTTTCGAGACGCTATCCAAAGTTAGATTGACAACGGCAAACTCAAGTTTCCAGAAAAGAAGATGAGTGTCGACACCGATCCATTTCCTACAGCGACAGTGAGCATGGTGGATGCTCAGCTACCTGGGGATAAAGGAAAAGGAAAGGCCGAATTCGTTCCAATGCGGTTCATCCCAAAACAAAACTCTTGGCCAAGATTGAAAATTGATTTGTTTTCAAACGAGCCACTTAGAGATTTTTCAGGATCAACTATTGTCAAATCCATGTCAGATTCCAGCGTAGAGGAAGCAGATGCGCCGGTAATTTTATGCAGTCGGTGTAAGGCAAATGTCATCTTCACCGAGCGGAATGGGAAACCACCTCAGGCAACAATACAGCAACCGACTCATACAGCCGCAACGATAACTCAAAAGATGCTCGGCGTAGGCCAATGTCAGAGAGTTTTCGATAGGCTCGGCCCTCAAACACAGATCGATGAGCCTTTCTTAACCAGACGGCGCCTTGATTTTGACACACCATTTTTTAACGAGGACTATTATGCTCGCAACTCTAGCAGTTTAAGTCATTCCGTGAGCCAAAAGACCTTTAAGCTGTATGAGCCACGCGACCAACGGTGGTATAGTTACAATTCTCCTATCGGCATGTATACCGCACTCTTTAAATCGCAGAAACACCAGGGCCAGCAAATAGACTGCATGGCCCGTCGACAAGTAGCTTAGGTTACTTTGGCTACCAAATGGCAGTTGAAAGAAATAACAGATAATGAAGACGACCTACAGCCCCCAGCAATCATGGATGAATTACTTCAGGGAAAGAAAGCGATCAATCATGATTTTGAGACCACAATAAACGAATCTGAGAAGCGCATCGAACTCCTTCTTCAACCTGGGGAAATAAGGGCTCATTTCGAACACTTAAAAAATGAAGCGGAAAGCAAACTTCCTCCATTGTCATCACCAGAGCCACTAATTAAAGTACAACAGAATCTACACCCTCCATTCCTCGGCGAAGCCTTGGAGTACATATAGGAGTTTCACAAAAAAATATTCCACCAATGACTTATACGGTCTACCCAAGGCGTGTCAAAAGGCTATCGACCTGGCACTGACTTGCCCTGATGCTGAACAAATTATTCAAAAGACCACGGAGCCAGGGATGAAGGCCATGTTCCAGCATATACGTGAAGCTCGAGTTCTCCGCTTCGAGGTCGATCCATACATTGACATAGATACCGCTGAGCTTCATTTTTCTCTCGAGGATCTCTAATATTTACGATATCATTTTGAAGTCTCATCAACCGTATCCCTTTTCGGCCTTACGGCCGATGAAGAAGAGCGCGTGTGACGTTTGGATGCTTACCTAGACATAAGGGACGCCCGGATCGCCTATCAGGAGCAAGTCCGTAAAACATTGCAAGGATGAGACCAGACCCAAGTGTCGAGCGAAAATAGAGAGGCCAATGAACAGAACGAGAATGCTCATGCATACATATCATAGGAACATGCCCCGGCGACAGCCGAGAAAGACAAAGCAGATACTCCCTATGCAAATCCAGAAGAAAATTATCTAGAAAAAGAAGAGGATCACGGTTCAATAAATTCGGAAGAAGATCGCGACCCGATGGATCATTCGATCCTCAACAACATGGAAATCAGCATGGTCCATATCCTATCTGCTAATTTTCAGCCAACCGCATTCTAACCCAATTCCCTGGACGGCGACGTCATTGCCGAGGAAACCACGCAAGTTGACTTTGTGGCTGCTGACGAAGTCGAGCTAACAACGAAAGAATATATGCTCAAAGCAGCTCTCGTCGAATTCTTTCCTCATTCATTGTCAGCTAACCTTTGTCATGTGAAGCCGTTATATGTCACAGTTCATATCGAAGGGTATTCGGTCTCTAAAATTTTCATCGACTATGGAACGACCGTCAATATCATACCTGTGGTCGTCATGAAGGCATTGCGTCGTTCCAATGATGAACTTATTCCTTCAGGGATCACCATGAGTGGCTTCGTTGGTGACAAATCCCAAACTAAGGGAGTGCTCCCGCTAGAAGTAAATATCGTAGGTCGTAATCACATGATGGCATTTTTCATAGTCTATTCGAAAATTGAGTATAATGTGTTACTTGGCCGAGACTGGATCCATCAAACGAGCTGCACTCCTTCGTCATTATATCAAGTCCTCAAATTTTAGGATGGCAAGATGGTCACAGTTCATCTGGCCGATAATCAACCGTTTGAAGCTAACATGATCCAGGCTCGTTACTATAATGACCACGTCGGCTACATCACTTTACAAGGTTTTAATGAAGACGGTGGGCCGACTAAAATCTCAATTCAGAAAGCCATCGAGGTTGGCGCCGATACTGTATACCAGGATTTGACGAGACTCGGGTTGGCTGACCTCATCACCGACCTCGATGTCTAACACCAAACAAGCCGAACGTCAAGCTGCGGTTTCATCTACCATGGAACAACTGCTGGCCCACAGGTTTATTATTTCCAGACAACTGAATTCAACCGTAAACCTCGTGGAGTTTCTCGCTGAAGGGGATAATGGTCCCGTCCTTTCCCTAGATAAAGTCCAAGTTACCCCGACCGAGCTCAAAGATAGTCGACCCTAAGTTAAAGACCCGTTCGAGGAAATAAATATTGGAACGACTGACAACCCTTGGCCATTATTTATTAGTGCATTGTTACCCTAATCCATGAAAAATGAACTTTGTAAATTACTCAATGAGTTTAAATATTGTTTTGCTTGGACTTACCATGAGATGCCTGGTCTAGATCGAACTCTCGTCGAACATGAATTACGCATCAAAGCTGGTTATAAACCTTTCCGTCAGCCTTCTTGATGATTCTCGACTTAAGTACAGTTTGGCAGAAAAGATGAACTAGTTCGACTTTTAAAAGTCGGGTTGATTCGGACCGCTCGATACATCGAGTGGCTGGCAAATATCGTACCAGTGCAAAAGAAAAACGACGCTTTACGGATCTGTATTGATTTTCGTAATTTGAATTTGGCAACCCCCAAAGATGAATACCCGATGCCAATTTCAGATTTGCTAATCGACGTTGCCGCTAATCATGAAATGTTGTCCTTCATAGACGAACATGCTGGCTACAACCAGATCTTCATCGCCGACGCCGATGTTCATAAAACTACTTTTCGTTGCCCGAGGGCACTCGGGACTTACGAATGGGTCGTCATGCCATTTGGCCCTAAAAATACTGGTGCCACATACCAATGTGCCATGAATACCATCTTCCATGACTTGATTGGCACGGTCATCGAAGTATATATCAACGACGTGGTAGTCAAATTAAGGGGTCGCCGAACGCATCTGGATGATCTTTGGCAGGCTTTCCTTCGTATGCACCAACATAATCTTAAAATGAATATGGCCAAATACGCATTCGGTGTTTCAGCAGACAATTTCTTAGGTTTTCTTGTACACCATCGTGGCATCGAGGTGGACGACCAAGAAGCAAGTCCAGTTTTTACTCGGCAAGATAAATTTTCTCTGCCTTTTCATAGTTAATTCGGCAAGAAAAATGAAGGCGTTTTCTACACTTTTGAAACTCAAGGATTCAGACAAGTTCGAGTGGTGCAAGGAACATCAAGCAGATTTCACACAAATCAAAGTTTCCCTGATAACCCCATCTGTCCTCGTACTACCTCGGCGTGGTAAACCTCTCAAGCTTTACACTTCCACGGCCGAAGAATCCATCGGTTGCCTCATTGCACAAGATAATGATGTCGTATGTGAACAGGTTATCTTTATCTTAGATGGATTCTGAATTCGCCTGAGATCAATTATTCACCCGTTGAGAAACTTTGCTTGGCTTTATTTTTTGCCGCATCAAAACTTCGACATTACATGCTCCCATCAGTTACGCAAATCATCTCCCAGACAAATGTCATTCGTTACATGCTCACTCGGCCTATAGTAAAAGGCCGAATTGGAAAATGGACAATGGCATTATCAGAGTTCAGTTTGCAACGCGTACCCTAAAAAGCTGTCAAATGACAATCTCTAGCCGATTTTTTGGCCCAACACCCCTCTCCATATGGTTTCGGGGGCAATGAAGTTGAAATTGGAATAGTCAAAACACGCGACAACTACTGGAAAATTTACTTTGATGGTTCTAGTACCTCGGCCTCGGCTGGTGTGGGCATCGTCATTCAATCCCCCGATCACTACCGTTGGTATTTCTCTCTCGAGCTAGATTTCAATTGTACAAATAATCAGGCCAAGTATGAAGCCCTGATCGTCGGCCTTAACATCCTTCACAACTTAAGAGTAGCCCACGTCCTCGTCCTTGGCGATTCAAAACTTATGATTAACCAACTCAATGGCACTTTTCGTTGCATGAGTTGTACTTTGGCGCCCTATCACATGGTTGCCAACTATTTGGCCGAGTCGTTTGAGGGAATTACATTTGAACACATCTATCATGTTTGAAACACTGATGCAGACGAACTGGCCCAAATAGCCTCCGGAGCACAACTTCTAGAGGGCAAACTAGGCCGGGCAATACAAGTAGTACGACAACCATACCCGGCCCTGGTTAATTACCAAGTCCTCGCACACGATCGTGTAATCCATACATGAGTCATGTCCCTACCTTCATTGTTGGAACAAGAGGTTTATGTAGAAGTCTGCGCTGTTGAGACATTACAAGACAATTGGAGAATGCCGATTATGCGATGTCCCGATAACCCCAATGACAAACACAATTGGAAGACAAGGGTCCATGCCACAAACTATGTGTCATACCAAAATAAGTTATATCGAAAAAGTGAGGATGGCTTATTATTACTGTGCCTCGGCCCGCAGGAAGCTACCCAAGCAATGATTGAAGTAGACGAGGGAATTTGTGGAACTCATCAATCTGGACAAAAGATGTGTTGGCTACTTCACCGACATGGCTATTTCTGGCCGAGTATATTGAAGGATTGCATCGAATACGCAAAGGGATGTATACATTGTCAAATTCACGGGCCTATACAGAGAGTCCCGGTCGAATTACTCCACTCGGTCACCAAACCGTGGCCATTCAGAGGATGGGCCATGGATGTCATCGGTAAAATTACACCATCTTCTAGAGCAGCAAAGCATGCATGGATACTTGTGGCAACCGACTACTTCACTAAGTGGGTTAAAGCAAAATCATACGCAGAATTGACATCCAATGAAGTTTGCAATTTTGTAAAAGAAAACATCGTGACCAGATTCGGCGTACCATAAACGATTGTAACTGACAACGGCACGATCTTTACAACCGAAAAGTTCAAAGAATATATGGCGAACTTGAAAATCCGACTCGAACAATCCACGCCGTATTACCCACAGGCAAATGGAGAAGTCGAAGCAAGCAATAAAGTTTTGATCAACATTCTTGAAAAAATTATAAAAGAAAAGCCTGGTATGTGGCATTTGAAGTTAAACAAGGCTCTATGGGCATATTGGACCTCACTCCGATCAGCAACCGGGACGACCCATATGCGTTGACCTATGAACATGATGCGATGTTACCGGTCGAGCTAAGTATAAACTCTTTGCGAGTGATTGAGCAAAGTAGTTTGTTCAGTGCCGAATATGACTAAGCCATGAGACAAGAGCTAGAAGACTTGGAGGAAGTTCGGCTTAATGCTTATGATTTGTTGGTGGCGCAAAAAAAGATTGTTGAGCGAGCCTATAATCAACGAGTTAAACAAAAAACGTTTGGCGAAGGAGAGTTAGTCTGGCAAACCATATTGCCCATGGGAATCAAAGATCCTAGATTCGGGAAATGGTCACCGAATTGGGAAAGACCGTTCATCATCCATAAAGTCCTCGGCAATGGGGCATACCACCTCAAAGATCGTACCGGTCTAATTCATAAGCTGCCAGTCAATGGGAAATTTAAAAAAAAAAACTATCCAGTTACCTGGGAGATGCGAGATTAAAAGTTTCGTTTCATTAATCTTGCAATAAAGGCCGTACAAGTAAAGTTACGAAAGATTACAATGGTTGATTATTAAAGCCAAAATTCTAAGGGGTCGAAGGAAGGAAGGCTTCAAGAGCGGCCTTTAGTTCCAACCACCTTACTTCACCCATTATGACTTCGGCTTACCTTGTTCTTCTATCGAGCTGAAGTTGTTGTATCTGCTTCGCGCTTGCCGTAAAATCTGTTAGTAGAGTCTTATTCGCGTCGAAATCTTTTTTTAGTTCTGAAGCAACGGCCTACCTTTGCCGTTGAAGTTCTGCAATTTGATGATCAAGGCCAGCCAGTCGCATTTTCTTTGCTTTTGTAGCTTCGACCTCCGGTTGACTGGCTTCATGAGCAAGCTTCGCGACCTTTAGGTCGTCCTCAGCATGAAGAGCCCTTTCAAAAATAGGAAAGTACTATCGGGTCCACTCCAAGATATTGGATAAGTGGACGACACTTTCGATGCTCAGCAAGCCATCGGTAGCAAGATTGTTTAGGCATTCTCCTATAGAGTTGAGTTCGTTGCGTTGAAGAACTTGTGAGGCTGAAAGAGA
This sequence comes from Aronia arbutifolia, assembly GCA_025448175.1. Classification (NCBI taxonomy): domain Eukaryota; kingdom Viridiplantae; phylum Streptophyta; class Magnoliopsida; order Rosales; family Rosaceae; genus Aronia; species Aronia arbutifolia. The sequence goes on from JAOEHR010000434.1 coordinate 7,169,680, forward strand.
TAAGAGTTCTTGCAGCTTGGCGATGATGGTGGATTCGGCCGCAGTTGCAGCAAGCTCGGTCGAGGTAGCAGAAGGCTTAACGACTTTGGATGT
>JAOEHR010000434.1:7216836-7228863 GCA_025448175.1 Aronia arbutifolia
TATAGCCAAGGAAGACACATTTAGTTGTTTTAGCTTGCAACTTGGTGTTGTTATAAGGTTTGAGTAAAGGAAAGCAAGCACAGCCAAAGATGCGAAGATGACTAAGACTAGGACATGTGCCAAACAACAATTCAAAATGAGACTTGTTGTGAAGTACAACAGTGGGCATTCGATTAATAAGATATGTTGCTGTTTGACATGCATAGGACCAAAATTGAGATGGTAACCTAGCAGTTTGTAACAAGGTGACAGAGGTTTTCATAATGTGTCTATGCTTTCTCTCAGATAACCCATTTTGCTCAGGAGTATATGGACAAGAAATATGATGAGAAATACCCTTGGTTATTAGAAACTGTGTGAATTTGTTACTAATATACTCACCCCACCATCAGATTGTAAAACTTTGATAGTGGCTAAAAATTGAGTAACAACAAAAGAATGCTAAAAATTGAGTAACAACAAAAGAATGAAAAGTAACAAATGTGAGGAACAAATCTGATTTATTTATTAATGGGAAGATCCAACAATGTCGAGTACATAAGGGCTGCCAAATTGTGGGCTAGGATACTGACCGAGGATGCCAGAATTAGGAGTAGGTAAGACATGTGTTTGAGTAGAAAACATAGGTCGAGCATTAAAAAATCTCGATCCCTGATTAAATTTGCCTTTACCCCTGTTCTTGTTGCCATGAAATGACTTGAACCCACCATTAGCAAACTGAGATTGACTTGGAGTATGAGAAAAACCCCGAGGTTGAAAATTAGGACCTTTTGAAGTAGGTGGACTCATATTAGCAACCATAGCTGTCATGAAAGGTGCATTGATAGAATTCTGAACAATGGTTTCCTCGACAAGCAACTATGATCGAAAATCTTTAAGAGAAATCACACTTTCACGGCCTCTTATGACACACCGGAATGTATTATACTCAGCTGGAAGACCATTCAAAGCAAGAATAACAATATCTTCATCAGCAAAGTGCACACCAGCAGCAGAAAGATAATCCCTAGCTTCTTTGATACGATGTAAGTATTGAGACACCAAATCAGACCCCTTTTTAATTGTCTGCAAATTAGATTTCATCTGAAATATACTAGTCCTAGAGACTGTGGAAAATTGCACATGACATAGCACATGACATAGCAATGGGAGATAAGGTAGCAGTAATCAATTGCATAATGGCTCTGTCATGCATTTTCCATACAATATAATCATCATTTGTAGGAGAAGAGGAATCACTAGAATCACCAGAACTCAAAGCATGTGAAGAAGGACAAGGAGTCGAGCCATCAACATACCCTAGAATTCCATTGCTTTCAAGTAGAAGCTGCATCTGAAAGTGCCAATTGAGGTAGTTCGAGTCATCAAGTTTGACACTAACCGACATAGAAATGGACGAAATCAGGGCCGTAATTGGAGATTGAAGCAGCTGAAGTTGCGATGCAGTCACCATCGTGATTTCAAGAGCAGAAGTCGTAGAGACAATTCTACAAACACGTGTTATGCAAGAAGACGAACATCGATCAAGCAGCGAAGATCGATACAGAAAACCCTAGAAATTGCAGAGGCCAGAAATCGACAAAGACGAAGTTGAAAAAAATGAAGTCAAAGAGAGAAGAAGCGGAAGTAGCAAGGATTGAAGTTTCAAGCGTAAGCTACAATGGCGATTGATACCATGTTAAGCTATACCAATTGATCATTCATACACTGTAATCTAGGATATTGAAGGAGGAATACGAAGAGTTTTTAGAGAGAGAGAAACAGATAGAGAGAGAAAGAGAGAGAATTCTTGTTATATTTCTTATCAACTAAGTAATTACATGAGATTATACTTATATAGTAGTTAGAGAAATATCTAACTATCTAACTACTATACTAGGATTGTGACAAGTGTCTCAATCTTACACCCTATACTCTAACATCTAGGACATGGCCCTTCTTTCGAAGTACTTTCCTAATTTGAGCAGGAACATAAGGAGAAATTTTCATTGTGACCAGAACACGAGTGATACACCACATTATAGTTCTAATTTTGCGTCTATTTTTGTTCAAATCTCTACTTTTAACATGTTTCACTCAATTCTTCACTCTTTTTATTTTTTATTTTTTTATTTTGTTTTACAATAAGCGATGGATTTATATTGCATTAAACATTACAAATGGATACAAATGTGCCAATTGGATACATTATTCTAGTGACCAAAAAATTGTTTGTGAACAAGCTCAAACAAACAACTTGAGTAAAACACCTAAAACAGTTACCACATGTATAAAAAATACATACACCACCTACACAAGTATGTCACAAAGATGATAGATGCAACAAATTTATATCGGCGACTACACCCGGTCACCGACGAAAAGCGAGGACATACAAAGTTACCGCGGCGGAATAAGACCACCTAAAGTCATCGTTGGTAGATGAGACCACATATTTCATCATTCAAGTGCGAACACCACATCTAGCCATTGCTACTGCTCGGTAAGCGAGGCAACAAACTACCCTACGCTAAGAAGGGACTCATCAGTCAACTCATCGAATGATAAGGCTGTAATAACTCGTCTTAAAATTTACGTTATTAACGCGTGGGTGCAAGCGGAATTGGATTCGGAACTCAAACGAAGTTTCTACGAATTTTTAAACGTAAAGGGCACTTTGGTAATTTCACAGTAAGAGATATTTCTCCATCTTAGACCACCCATTGGTTGACACTTGGCAGATTCCCCCCCCCTCCCCCACATTTCTAGCGTATTCCTTTCCTGTCCCGAGTCTCTCTCCCTCTTTTTATTCTCTCTTTTCCTCCCTTGCCGTGCCACACACACACCCATACATCAACAAACAAACAACCCCATCAACCATCCACCCTTCCTAGTCACTGTGGTGAGGCTGTGAACCAAAAATTTGGAGAAAAACCTGTTGAAAACCCCCCTCCCCGCGCTGCACAGTGCAGCTACTGTGCAAGGAACTTTTCCGACGAATTATCTTCATTTTCGGTGAAGAAACATAGAAAAGCTCAAAGAAAGTCATTGTGCAAATCTGGAATTTTCCAAACCGTGGTCATTTGCCCATCATCTAGCCATTTTTCCGGCCAACCTCGACCACCACTCGATCCCAAATTGGTACCCGTTGCGAAGGGTACCAATATGTTGGTCTCGTTCTGAGGTATGATTTTCGTTTTTGAATCACTCAATTTCGTTGAGTACTGATGAAGTTATGAAGCTTCGAAGATTGACCAAAGTTCCGGCCATTAAACCCAGATTTCGGTATGTTTTCCGGTGCGCCGGGTTGACCCGTTGACCCGATCTGGTTAGAATATTCTTTGGAATCTTCCTGAAATATTCTCTGGAATATTCTCTGAGTTAACTTTTACAAAAGTTTGACATCCCGAGTCCGTTTTTTGACATCTGTTTAGTGAAATTCCTAAGATTTAATATAGTTGACTGGCTCAACGTCTCAGTTGAGTATTTTTGGTGGACTCTTGACTTTTTACAAAATTTACTCGGGACCCCTCTTAGAGTATTTTTGACGCCCTAATTCCAAATCCGCACTTCGTTTTCCCAAATTCAATCATTATAGTAAGGTTTTACTAATTGGTCTTTTTATTATGCTTAGGCACGATTACTATTGAAGACTCTGGCTTTCCTAGTTCAGACAACTACAACCTCGTAAGTATCTGTGAGTGGACCTATTCTTAAATTGCATGAATTTTATTAAATAATGGGGTTGCATTCATGAAAAGCATGATTTCCTTATTTTACGTTTCATGAAATATATATATGATTTATCGAATTTACGTTTTATGAAAGGTTATGAATTGTTGGATTTTTGTATATGAAATTCTATGGATTTACAAATATGATCTATTCTGGATTTATGAGATGAGGCTTTGAGCTTTTGAGCTCTGGTGATTTGATATGAGTTTTTGAGATACGTTTCTGTGCTTATCTAATGAGTTATCATACATCACATACACACAACATGAGTATGTATACATATGTGGCCATAGGACATAGTTGAGGATATTTATGACATACTCCGAGCTTCACTAGCGAAACAAGGGTCAGACAACTTCACTAGCTACGGCTAGTGTCGGTGTGTTATGTTTATGGTCATATTTACTTCTCTAGCGTAACACAAAGTCGTACAGCTTCACCTTTGGGTGATGAGATCTACCATATTTCTGCATTGGCATAACCCAGTGTCGTACAGTTTCACCTTCGGGTGATGGATATGCCTTCGGGAAACTATAATACCCTTAGTTGAGTATATCGCTGAGTTTTTACGAGATTCTTTAGATTTGCCTTCGAGCGTTTCGATATGACTTTTAAGAGATGGTTTTATTGCTACGAATAATTCTTTTTGGCAAGTTAGAGTTTTCAGAAAAACCTACTATGTAGTATTATATTGAGTTTTCAAAACAGGGGGTTAGTATGTTCAGAAACAAAACGGTTTTCTTATTATTATTATTATTATTATGGTCCACTCACCTTTCATTTTTGCCCCCCTTTAGGATATAAATTCGAGACATACGATCCCTGCATCAGGGCACTTCTGCATAGATATCTTTGAGTCTTCTCAGTGTAGGACCCATTTCCTTGTTCGTACCTTTTTATAGTAATTCTTTCACATTATTCTTGATTAGTTGTATGCTCTGAACACGTTTTCGCATTTGCGTATTTCTTTATATTTACATACTTTATTTACTTACGTTTACTGATACCATTTGCATGCATATTCAAATGGCTTCGACACCCTCAGGTGTCGGCCAGCACGTGCCCATCTTGGTAATTGAGGGGTATTGGGATTGGGGCATGTCAAGGCACTCAGGCCATGGTTACCTGCAGCTTCACTATTCTTGTGGAGTTCGCCACTGAAAAACTCAGAAGGAGCGGGCTAGGTGCTAATACTGAAGCTTAGCGCGACGAAGCAGCCATGTTTGAATGCAAGTCAGCACAATTGACTGATCCGGTGGCTAAAGGTGGCAGAAAACACCAAATCCGGTTTCCTAGGACAGCGCATCCATCAGATCTAGTCACTTGAGGCAGTCATTCATAGATTTGGGTAAAATGGCGTCAGGGCTGCCATGGCAGAACTAGCTAACCTCATGGCCAGGGTGGCATGAATGCTAAATCCCATTATCTTGGTTGCGCGACAGTCAAATCTGGTTGTACGAGGCGGTGCAACCACATAAACGAGTTGAGTGTGGGACAATGGTTTTCTGTATCGATGACATGTGGCACTTAGGGTTGTTAGAATAAACCAAAAGCCCTTAGAATGAGATCAGAGCCACATGGGTATTCCTTATCAGCTAACGCAGGCCAAGGTAGTCCGACACGGATTCATTAGCTCTAAACCCATTTAAAATATTACATGTTTCCCTAGTAATAAAGACCTAAGTCAAGTCAAGATATTTTAAACATTGGGCAACGTAATGCTCCCTACCCGACCTTTTAGGTAACGTTTCAATATTTTGCTGTAAACAAAATATGCAACCCATGCAAATTACCTTTCCAATCAAAATTTTGACCATTGAACTGGCTTTCTAAACTCAAGAATTGGGCATCAATTCCAACAAAAGGAATAGATAAGCCAAAATTTAACACAATAATATGCATAGATGAAGGGAGTCTAGAGCCTTCTTAATCATTCGATTGGTTACAGTTAAACGCTTAAAGAAGTGAGGTTAACTTGCTTAGCCAAATTTGATCATAAATGGGTCTTAAAGCGAAAAACAATTGCAAGTGAGTTAAAACATAATAGAATATGCGTTTAAACAACATATCTACAAACTATAAGTACAAACACAAGGAAGTCGAGCAAGATTTCACCTTATCGGGCAAGGTTCAAACCTCTTGCAACCACTTCTCTTTGAGTTTGTAGAAGGGTTGTGGGTACTGGGAAATGGAAATGTATGCAGGAAATACAAACAAGGTTTCCTAAGGGGAATCGATACTACGAATCTAGGAGAATGTAGCAGAGCTTCTAATCTTGCCAAAAGATGGCTTTCTACAGGGAATCTATGGCTAATCTTGCCATAAGATGGCTTTCTAAGGGGAATCTATGGCTAAAAGATGCAGAATCTGGACAAAGTGCAACTTTCTGGGTATTTGTTTGTCTAAGAGGCAAGTTTGTATGTCTTTTGTTTGATTGGTTGAATGTCCTTGTCTCTGGTGCTTGCTTCCCCTTTTATAGATGATTTGGCCTGACTGCTTTTAGCATTGTTCTTGGCCAAGGGCTTCCACGGGCAATGAGTCATCCTCTTTTTACTTGTAGTGCCACTAGAAAATGCTTTTTGGCTGATAGTGAGTTGGTCTCCATCACTTGTCACTTTAATCCTAGGCATGTGGCCTATGTCTTAATGGAGGAGGCGCCAATTTGTTCTTGGTTTATCAACTGGGCTTCAGGCAAAACTTCACTCATTTTAACGTCTTTGGGCCTTAGTCACTTGCAAAACCCATTGTCAAATATTAGCCCAAACAATACCACTTTGATTGACCAGAAAAAAGACATGCGTGGAACTCCAACTGCTGAATTTTGTAATAAGCAATAACAACGAAAGAAAAGTAATCAAATTAATAAAAGGAAATTATCATGTTGTTAGCTGTTGCTATAAATATGCTTAAGTGAGTATCCAGTTCTCACAGCATCAACCCTTCGATGATCGTTACAATTACAAGGATGGAGTTCGAAGTTTTTGGATATACAACCATGACAAGCCCTTCGAAGCAGACAGCACAACTAGGCCATGGTCAGAGCTCCACATTTCGGTATAAATCTTTTTCCCACTATCTACCATTTTTTTCACAGTGATGTGTCACTAATATTCTAACTAGTTGTTGAACTTGGGGGTTTTGTTATAGAGGCATGACTATTCTACGGGAATTTGGCAATTTGAAGGCTATACATATGTGCCAAGTGATACTTCTGGGGTTACAATAGTGCAGATCCACGGTGCAGCTGAGGGAGCTACATCTCTACAGCTAAGGATGTAAGATGGAGATATCAAATACTACAAATACAACGTCGTAGGTACTGATCTCTACGACAAGTGGTTCAGGGTAAACATAATCCACAACGTTGACAAAGGGAAGATTATAGTTTTCATTGATGGTGTCAAGAAGTTTGTGGTGAAAGATCAAGGACCACGGGTTCTGTATTTCAAATGTGGAGTATATGCTGCACAAGGGAATTCGAGTAACTACATGGAATCAAGGTGGAAAGAGATCAAACTTCACAAAAAATGACGAGATTAGTAGAATATTTGCATTAAGTTGCTAAATGTGTTGTTATAGTGTATCGACCGGTCTATATATATTGGAATACAAAGCTATGGTTTTACTAGAACTCGTATAACTCCTTCGCCCCCTTCTATTTCGGTCAAAGTAAGACTACAAGTGCAAATCATACAGGATTTAGTAGAACTTTCATAATCCAACAAACATAACATCCAATTGATCAATCAACCTGCCTAAGCAAGATGCACAAAATGCTGAAATTCTATGGCAACCAAAATTTCTCAATAAACCATCTCCATATTCGATATAATTGTGTGGAAGTATAAAGTATAGAAGTCTTAAAAATCTTTGATCAAATGAACCCCTAGCATTATTGCTTTCATCCCATGCCTCAAGTCTCCAAGTAATCATTATGGCTACTTGTCTATGTCGGCCTTACCTCTTCTCCTTGTTTTAAGGTCCTTCACTTGTTGTTCTTTTAAATCTTGTGGTTGGTGTAAGCCACCTTAAATTAAGGAAGACTATGGGTGCTAGGTTTGCCCGGTTTCTAGGCCTAGTCGTAATCTTTTCCTTTCTATCATTCTTTCCTACATATATGTCCTTGTACATGCTTCCTCATTATGAAATACAATTCATTTTAAACAAGAAAATCAACATGGTATCATAGCAGGCTTTTTTGTAACCTGTCGCTAGCCATCTCTTTTCTGCTGATTCTCTCCTTCAACCTTAAGCCATGGCTAAAGAAGAATTAGTAAATATTGAGGGTGAAACCTCTTATATTTCTCCTTCAAATTTCTCAGACATTGAGGTTAACACCAATTAGCGTTTGTGTTCAGCCTTGTGGAACGAGTTCAACTACCTACCTTGGTCTCGTGCATTTTCACTTGCTCTAGGTGGGAAATGAATGCTTGGCTCTGTAAATGCAAGCATCGAAGCTCCTGAAATCACCTCACCAACTTATGATGCTTGGCTCTGCAAAGATCATCGTCATGTCCTTACTTCTCAATACTATGGAGAAGCATGTCGAAGAAATTTTCAGTTACTCGAAGTCTTCATGAGATTTGTGGAACTTGATGAAGGACATGTATGGAAATCAAAACAACTATGCAAGGGCATTTCAACTGAAGAAAGGCATTGCAAAAGTTCAACAAGAATGGTGGTCATTTGTGCAACACCTTGGCAGCCTCAAAACTATGTGGAATGAACTGGATATGTATCTTCCACACACCATAGATGCAAGTATCCTACTAAGGAGAGCTGAGGAAGACAAGATATACCAACTTTTGGGAAGCTTAAGTTATGAGTATGAGGATCTCATAAGCCACATACTTATGAGCCAAGAACTGCCAACATTCAAAGGTATGTGTGCTACTGTCCAACATGAAGAAGCTAGAAAGAAAGATATGAATGGTGAGTCTAGCTCAAGGCCAACTGAAGCTCAAACCTATGCTGCAAACCACAAAATATACAAGGGTAAGAATACCCATCTCAAGTGTACCTACTGTGATGGTGTTGGTCACGTGGAAGAAAAGTGTTGGATTCTTCATCCTGAGTTGAAGCCCAAATTCACCAAAGATGGGAAGATGATTCCATCAAAATATATACATCCAAGCCACTTCAAGAGTCAACATGTATCAAACTTCACCTCTGAGGTCTCTCTTGAATCCATGGACTTCACTGCAAGTCCTGTGACTCTCATAAACGAATTTGTTGCGTACTTGCAAACCAAGGGTCATGGGAGTGTTGCATCAAACTCACAAAATGAGGATGGAGGGCACACTGCCATGCTGGGACAGTTTGCAGGATTCCTTGCCAATAACAAATCTGCAACACGTGAAGAGGCTTCAGGTATACTCAAAGCTTTCTCCATTGCATAACAAACAAGCACTGAATATGATTGTTGGATAATTGAACTTGGTGCCACTGATCACATGACAAACAAACTTTCAAATTTGCATGATTTTCGAGCATTCAAAAAAACCCTCACTAGTGTCGGTTGCAAATGGAAAAAATGTGTCAGTTTTGGGTAAGGGAAGAGCTAGTATATTCACAAACAGTAATGAGTCATTAGCCTTCTATGTTCCTTCATTTCCTTTCTAATTACTTTCAATAAGAAATATTACAAATTCCCTAAACTGCCATGCCATTTTCTCACCAAACAAAGTTGTTTTTCAGGACATCATCACCAAGAAGATGATTGGTGAAGGGTTCATTCTTAATGGTCTCTACTACCTGTGCAAAAACTCAGTCATGCATAGAGCCTTTCAAGATGGACCCAAGTATTTTGAACATCAACATCTATGGCACCAAAGACTTGCTTACCTATCAGAACTTGTTTTGTCAAAATTGTTTCCCATGTTTTGTGAGTCACCACTTAAATGGGAAACATGTCATTTTTCAAAGTCAGTTAGACTACCTTTTGGCACATCAGTTTTTAAGACATGTAAACCATTTGAGGTGGTACACACTGATGTTTGAGGACCTATAATTGAACCAATGGATGGTTATAAATATTTTGTCATATTTGTTGATGATTTCACTCGTACCACCTTTCTATACCTTATGAAATCAAAAAGTGAGGTTTTCTGCATCTTTAAAGATTTTCATAAACTTGTACAAACTCAATATAACTCAAACATTAAGGTACTTAGGTCAGACAATGGCACTGAGTTTTTGTCTAATAACATGGTTTAGTACTTGAGTTCACAAGGGATTGTTCACCAAACCAGTTGTGTAGGGACACCTCAACAAAATGGGGTATCATAAAGGAAGAATAGAGATCTACTTGAAAAGACTCGAGCTTTAATGCTGCATATGAATGTTCCCAAGAGATATTGGTCGCATACCGTTCTCACTGCTACCTACATAATTAACAGACTTCCAAGTAAAGTATTAGGGTTCAAAACTCCACATGAAACTCTAAACAATAAGGCAATCAACTTGACACATCTTTAAACGTTTGGTTGCAACTGCTTTGTTCATGTGCAAGCACTTAATCGTGACAAATTGGAAGCTAGAGTAGTGAAGTGTATCTTTGTTGGGTACTCACCAACTCAGAAGGGATACAAATGTGTTAATCCTATCACGAAGAATTGTATTATGTCTAGGGATGTTCGTTTTGATGAAACGATGCCCTACTATAAAAGAAAAGGCACTCATATTAATGAGAGGGAGACCTTGAGTGATTCATTTCCCCAACCAAGAGTCACTGATCATGACACACTAAAAGAGGATCACATCTCAAATTGTCAAAACATTGCAGAATTTCAAGTTGACTTGATTCCAAGTGTGGTTCAACTACACTCTTAATCCATCAGTGAGCATACAAGTGAAGTGCAGGCAAGCTCAAGCCCTTCACAGTCAACAACACCACAAGAGACCAGGAGATATCCCATTCGAACAAGAAATCCACCAACTAAGTTGGTGGACTATGTTACTTATGCCTAAAGGCATCCTCTCACTAAAGCTCTCAATTACAACTATTTCTCAAAGTCTCGCACTGCATTTCTCACTGAAGTTACAAATAATGTTAAACCTAGCACCTTTCAGAAAGCAAATCAATCATCTCAGTGGAGGAAGGCAATGTCGGAAGAGTTAAAAGCCTTAAGTGACAACAAAACCTGGAGTCTTGCTCATTTACCACCTGGCAAGAAGGTTGTTGGCAGTAGGTGGATCTTTAAGGTAAAATTCAAGGTTGATGGCTTGATCAAAAGGCACAAAGCTAGACTCGTTGCATGTGGATTAACTCAGAACTTTGGAGCGGATTACAAAGAGACCTTCGCTGCAGTAGCCAAGATGAACATTATCAGAGTTTTTTGATCTGTGGCAGTTAATTGTGGATGGTCTTTGTAACAAATGGATGTAAGAAATGCATTTCTCCATGGAGAACTGCAAGAGGAAGTGTACATGCAACCACCACCAGGTTATGTTCAAGCGAAAAATGGTATGGTCTACAAGCTTTACAAGGCTATTTACAGTTTAAAGCAATCTCCAAGAGCTTGGTATGCCAAGCTTAGCTAAGTTTTGGAAGGGGCTGGTTTTCTTAGGAGCAATTCAGATTCCTATCTATTTGTTCGAACTGGCACGTGAGAAAGATTGGTGATTCTTATCTATGTGGATGATCTTATAATCACATGTGAAAGTGCAACTGAGATTGCAGCCTTGAAGCAATCTTTACACAAGACGTTTGCCATCAAAGACCTTGGGAGGCTAAAGCACTTTCTTGGCATAGAAATGGCTACCTCTCCCAAAGGGTTGTTCCTAAATCAAAGGAAAGATGTAGCTGATCTTTCAAGGAGACCAATCTACTTGATTGCAAACCTGTAACCTTTCCAATTGACAACAAGCTCAAGTTTACCAAGGATGGGGAAGCTATTCATAATGTGAGTTATTATCAAAATTGGTTGGTAAGTTAATTTACCTCACCATCACTCGTTCGGATATCACCTACGCAGTGGGGATGGTTAGTCAATTTATGCATTCTCCCATCATTGATCATCTCAACATTGTTAAATAGATTCTTCATTATCTTAAAGGGTCCATTGGGAGAGGAATTCTCATGCAAAATAACCAATTTACAAGCATAAGTGGTTACATTGATGCTGATTAGGCAGGCAATGCCATTGATAGAAGGTCCACGATAGGCTATTGCACGTTTGTTGGAGGCAATATTGTAACCGGGAAAAGCAAGAAACAACAGGTCATTGCTGGATCCAGTGCAGAAGCTAAATATCGTGCAAAGGCAGCCACTTCATGTGAGCTTATTTGGCTAAAAGGTCTTCTATCTGATCT
>JAOEHR010000434.1:8326475-8337012 GCA_025448175.1 Aronia arbutifolia
TATATATATATAATATTTTTAAAATTAACTATTTTAATATTTTTTTGAATTTTTAATTCCCTTATTGACACGTGGCGCCCAGTCATTGTCCACATGGGCACCACGTCATCACTTAACAGAAGACTTAACTGTTTGACTAACGGATGTATGAGACTGTCCCAAAATTTACACTTTAGGTATGACTCTGGGATGAAAATAGCTTCATGTACTAAATATTGAAAACCACGAAACTTGAGGGTAGCAAACAATATTTTGCCCAAAAATAAATGTTTAATCAATAAAAGTAGGCAATGATGCATCAAAATTTAAAAGCCCCTTTTCAAGCTAGTCCTACATTTCAACGCGCGGATACCTCATGTCTTGAAAAAAAAAACCAATTTTCTGTTCATATGAATTATTTCTCTGTAATAAATCTCCTAGTTTTTAGGCAATTAATTAGTTAGGAGAATTTACTAAATTCAATATCATTTTTCTCAAAAAAAAAAAAATCAATATCATATGTGTAATTTTGCACATACAAATGAGTTAATTAATTAAAAAAGCATTTTAATAAAAAAAAAATGTTTAATCAATAAAAGTAGGCAATGATGCATCGAAATTTAAAAGCCCCTTTTCCCATTATATCTTATATTTTACACAATTATTGGCCCAAATATTATAATTTTTTTTTCTTTCTAATTTTGGGGGTTTTGTCCTTTGAGGGGGAGATAGTTTTGCAATTGAGTCCTCCCCAGACTATCACCGATTCACCACCATCATCACCCCATCACCGCCGTCGCGACCACAACTCAGTCCTCCCTCTCAAATCTTGGTCGTCGATTCTCAGACTCACCGACTCTCCTCCCTCTCGAACTCTATCTCCCAGACTGACTGACTGACTCTCCTCCCACTCGAATCTCGATAGCTGAGCTCCCTCCTTCAGCTCCTCTGAAGTCGACTCCGACCACCACCTGACGGTCCATCTCGAAGCCAAAATCTTCAACCAAAAGGTATTCAATTACAGGGATTTAGGATTGAAGAATAAATTAGGGTTTTGTAGAGTTGGTGATTTTGGGGGTTCTTGATTTGCTGCTAGTGTGCTTTCCATCTGATTCAATTCAAGTTTGTCGTTGTTGTTTTTCTTTATTTTTTATTTTTATTGTTTTTGCTTTCACACACCCGTTGATTATGGGGAGGGAGTGACCTGGGTGTGTGAAAATCGGAAAAAAAGGGGTCATGTCGGTGGAAATAGAGAAATGGAGGACTTAAACCCACACGCAGGCACCCACTCACTATATAACACCAATACATAATATTTAAATTAAGTAAATAATTCTTAAATTTGATCGTTTAATATTATAAATTAGTGATATTTTTTTTCAGTTGTAAGTAAAATGTTTTAAGTTTAAAACGATTTTGAACCCCTTTCTGTTACTAATATCGTTTAATATGTTTGTTTCAAGAAAAAAAAAATAATCTTAAATCCGTGAATATTAAAATTAAAATATTTCACATTTTTAATATACAATTCTCATCTAAATCTCGAAGCTCGCTCTCTCTCTCTCTCTCCACACTTTCTCGTTCCGCAGAGAAAGCAACGCGACGAAGAAGACGACGACGACGATTTATGATTCAAAAGTCCCCCAACTCTCACTGTCCATACAACTCATTTTCAGCACAATATACATATATATTATATATAATTTCAGCGCTCAAAAAATAAAGAAAATAAAAAATAAACGAGGTAAAAAAATAAAATTAAAATACCTCTTTGCTTTCCTTACCTTTGACCGAATCGAGGACGGGGAATTTGCTTGTCTCATTCATTCAATTTCAGGTTCTCTCAAAGTTCTTCTCGAATTTTCATTTTTTTTTCGAAAATAAATATTGTTTTTATTTTTTCGATTTCGTGTTTATATATTTTGGGCATGCTGTGGTTTGCTTCTGTGATCTTTGATTTGAGTTGAAAGGGTCTCTGTTTTATGCTGTTTTGGTTTCTGGGTCGGCTCGTTTGCTGCGAAAGGAACGAGCTTTTTTTTGTGTTTGGTGGTTTCAGACAACTGGGTTTTTTGTTTTGGCCTAGTTGGTAGTCTGGACTCAATTGACTAAGCTCGGATCACAGTGAGTTGACTCAGATTGGAATCCTTTGTTGAGCTGAGTTGCTGCTTTTTCAGTGATGTATTGTTTGTCTGTGCTTTTTGGGAATTGGTTTAGTGATTGCATCCTCTGCATTGTTTCTGTGTTTATTGTGTTTGGCATCAGTGTTAGTACTAAAAGTGTCCCTTGACTTGAATCATTGAAATTTGAATGATTTGTGTTGACCCACTTATTTCATTTTTGCTTTATGTGGAAAGGAACATTTGAAAGAAGCTGTTTTGCCACAAAAAGAACGGAGGGAATTTTTTTTCAGCAGAAGCCTTTATGATTGTCGAATTGTTGAAGTTAGTCTCAGATTTGAAGAAAATGAGCTGGAGTTTGACATGGGGTTTTTGAGGTTTTCCATATGATTGTAGTTTCTGAGTGGTGAATATTTGGCAGGTCTTGCACAGTGACAGGATTTGTTTTGGCTGGTATTGAAGGCAGATGGCGGTTTTCAGTTTCTACAAACTTATATAAAATCTTGAAGCCTCAAGACTTGCTAGTGTGTGCTGTCAAATTCTGAGATTAGGATGGGTTGTGGGTGTTCCAACCTCTCCGCGTGTTGTTGGGGCCCAGAAGTTGACGGACCAGTTCTTGAGACTCAAAGTGTGGGTAAGCAAACTAATGAAGTGTAGCTATCATGTCTCATTTTTATTCTGTTTGGAACGATTGCAATATCATGGTTTGCTGTCCTTTTGTAGAAAATGAGGAGAGCAATGAACTTGATTTGCCTGCATTTCATGAATACACAATCGAGCAACTTAGGATGGCAACATCTGGATTCGCTGTGGAGAATATAGTTTCTGAACACGGGGAAAAGGCCCCAAATGTGGTTTACAAAGGGAAGCTTGAGGATCAAAGACGGATAGCTGTCAAAAGATTCAACAGATCAGCTTGGCCTGATACCCGACAATTTTTGGTAAGTATGTACTGGCTCCCAATCATTATGATGTCATTATATCTCTTTCCAAAAAGTTCTCTAGCTGATCAGCATTCAAAGATTTTGCCAGGTTCATGTCTTTGTTTTTTCTCCCTGTCAGTGCGTCACTCATAATTTATTTGCGTTACTCATAATGTATTAGAATGGCTAGAGATGTTTTTGACCAATAGATGGGTTCTTGATATTGCTGATTGCTGAGTAACTTCCTTCCATCCTTGTTACTATTTTTAACATTATGTAATATGAATTCCTCTTTCCTGTACCAAAATCTGTTAAACTAAATTGATCTTTTTCCTCGGAAAAGGAGTTTGTACTATGGTTTACACATGAGCAGTTCAACTTTTGGAGTGTGTTTTGAAATTGGATGCCTCACTGACTTTAAATGGTTTCGTGATGTATGAATCTCTTGACATGACTTGCACATCCAGCTTGATAGCACTAAAAGAATTAATCCCCAACATATTTTCATCATCACTGTCATCATTGTTTTTAATATTGTGGTAACTGCTATCATTTGCTTTGATGTTCCTAAGATCATGATCTTGTTTCAGTTAATTATGATACACATTAAATTGAATGTTCACCCCCCTCCCATGGAAGAAGTCCTGAAAGCAAAATTGTTTCTTTCGGCTACACTTTTTCTCCCCTTTTGATCACATCGAGCTACACTAGTTTGAGTGGAAAATGACATTATATGTGGTCTGTTTTTAGCATATAATAATTGTCTAAACCAAGTAGTTTGATTTCAAACATTTTATGCATGTCATATATCTTTTGAATATGTAAGAGATTTGTTTACCATCTTCACCTCTTCAGCAATGCTTGCATTATGCAATGTCTACGTTTCTACATAGTTGTTAACGTAGTTCTTTTCTTCTCCTTGAGTCATGATTTTTTATTTCTTACTCTAACCTGACCTTTACAATTTTAGGAAGAAGCAAGGGCTGTTGGGCAGCTCCGGAACACCCGATTGGCAAATTTACTTGGTTGTTGCTGTGAAAGTGACGAGAGACTACTTGTTGCTGAATATATGCCCAATGATACATTGGCAAAGCATTTATTCCATTGTAACTTCATTAGATTCACTAATTTTTACATATATTTTGTTCGTAATTTTAACGCCTTTAGTTTTTGCGTGAATTCGTTTCCCTATATGCTCTGAGTTGAGACTGAAATACTTTAATTATGAGTCTGAAGGTTGAAGTTTCTCTATTGAGCAATTATTTCTCACCTTTATCTGATTATCTGATTGTTAAACAGTTTAACTGTTGTAATTGTGTTTCTCAACTAGCCGGTTGAGGGTCTTTTTAAAAAAAAAAAAATAATAATTATGAAAATCACTTGTAGGGTTTCAGGTGCTAAGTTTTTTTATTTTATTTTTAACGATTATAAATGTTGATAAGGTGCAATAGCTTCTTGGTTTGGCAGTTTCCTTTGGTTATATGATATATTATCTTTTTTTTTCAATTTCTTAAAGCTTCATATAATTTATTGTTTTAAATATCATTCCTGGCACGTTGGGATCAGGTGCAAAAACCACTCATCATTGTCAATCGTGATAATCGCTTTGTTTGGACTTTTTTGGGGTTTCCATATCTGTTGAAGTATTTATGAATCTCTTTTACTTTATCATTGACATCTGTTATGTAGTGATGCTCCTCTGTGTAGTTATGTTTCCTCCTTTTGTTTTAACTTTTGGTTCTCCAAAGAAAACAATATTTATTGCTTTTAATTTGTATTGATTCAGGGGAAACACAACCCATGAAGTGGGCAATGCGGTTAAGGGTGGCTTTATATCTTGCACAGGCCCTTGAATATTGTACCAGTAAAGGACGTGCCCTTTATCATGATTTAAATGCATATAGAGTTGTCTTTGATGATGTGAGTATCTATCAATTCACCGTTATCTTCAAACTTAATGCAGTACTGTGTTTTTCATCTCGTAGTGTGAGTCTGATATGAATTGCTCTTCCCTCAGGATTGTAACCCTAGACTTTCATGCTTTGGTCTGATGAAAAACAGTAGAGATGGAAAAAGCTACAGTACAAACCTGGCATTTACTCCTCCTGAGTATCTAAGGACAGGTATGCATCTTCAAGAAGTAAAATTCCTCAGCTTCCAGATGACCGTGTTGACATTCATTCATTATCATTAGTAACATCTTTGGCCTCTTGATTAGACGACATCATGACAGCTGAACCCTAGTTACCATCTGGACACTGATAATAAGAGTTTAAATGTGATCATTGTGATGTTGCTTGTTTTGACTTGTGATCTTATGTTTAATTCCATTCTCATATCCTTGTTCTGCTCATATGGTTACCTTATTTTACGAATATTGATCACCTCCCTCATCTTTTTTGTAGGAAGAGTTACCGCAGAAAGTGTAATGTATAGCTTTGGCACCCTTTTGCTTGACCTCCTCAGTGGAAAACATATTCCTCCAAGCCATGTAAGTCTCTTTTGCAATAATACTCTTTCGATGTGACCAATTAATGCACCACTTGTGTCATCTAAGAGTAATATGGGAACTACTTGTGTGGTACTAGTACTTGTACCATACAGGAAGTTTTCATAGAAGTAACAATGATTATGGAAGCAGCGACTGCAGGTATACTGACATTGCATAATCTTTCAACCTCAAAATTCGTGAGTAGTTCATGGATGATGTTTTCCATTATCTTTCTCATTAAACTCTTGTGAAGGTTGAGGGTTTCAGGGTTCCTCACTCACTTAAAAAACATTTGACTCTAGCCATAGGAGTTCTTTTGGTGATTTATTGTTCTCAGTTGAGCTCAGTTGTCAATTCTATGTGATTGCATTTCTAATATTCGGTTTCACAATGTTCTAGGCACTCGACCTTATTCGCGACAGGAATCTTCAGATGCTAACAGATTCTTGTTTGGAAGGCCAATTCTCAAATGACGAGGGAACAGAATTAGTCCGTTTGGCTTCAAGATGTTTGCAATATGAACCACGAGAGCGTCCTAATCCAAAGTCATTAGTTGCTGCCTTGGTTCCTCTTCAGAAGGACACAGAGGTTGGTGTTCTTTTGTTAATGACACTATTATTCTTATTGGTTGTTCTTTTCTTTCGAAGTGTTATCACAATCAAATTTTGTGATTTTGGTACTATTGATACCTCTTCTTGTCAGAGACTGTGGTACTCTTTACAACTTAAAACCAAAGAAAATACAGCCATGATTAATGAAGAAGTTCACATTTTTGTGCTTCAATTCTGAATAAGTCGTACCATTTGATCTTGGAGTTCTCCGGTAATAAACTTGAAGAATATTTTCATGTGGCCTATTGATCTATATTATTAAGGCAGAAGGTCTATACCTCATTCTAAAGTGTATGTTCAATTTTTACTCGTTATGGACATCCTCAACAGCAAATCATGATTAATTAATATCCGTGTTTGTATTGAAACGTTGAATAGTCTTTTGCAATCTAGAGAAGCTTTAAGTACGTTGTTCTGCAGGTTCCTTCTCATGTATTGATGGGTATACCACATGGTGCAGCAGCTTTACCTAATCTATCACCATTTGGTGAAGCTTGTGTGAGGACGGATTTAACGGCCATACATGAGATCATAGAAAGTATTGGATACAAGGATGATGAAGGTGCAGCAACTGAGGTTCGTTTCTAATATATCATATTTAAGGAATGCCAAATTCTCTTGTTCTGTCATAATCCAGTAGCTTGTGTAGACTTCTCTCATATATCAATTATAATCATAGCGAGCATAATACTTGTGTAATTTGATCCTTCACTGGTACTTGTGCTCAGTAACATGAAGGTGCAGGTCTACCCCAAAATCACATGAGGATTCACAGAGAGATCTACTTATGACTATAGTCTATACTTTGTCATAAATCATGATGGCATAGAATCAATCAATCCATGTCATTTTTTTTAAAGATCGGTTGGAATGAACCAACGAGCTATCTATTTAGCTTCTTTGCTTTGGTCATCGTATAACCATGTCCCTCTTTAGATGTTTGGTTTTTCACTTTCAGTATGCACATTTGGATAATGGCTCGGTGTATTTTTATTTTTTGTTAATCTTCCTAACAAGATGATTGTTAAATGTGATATAACTCATACCCTCTGTCAATTGTCAACTATATACTTATAGCTGCCACTCTTAGATTTTGTCATTCCCTGATATTTGTCCTGCAGCTGCACCCCGTACTCACGTATGGTATGCTAATTATTGCTTTTTCTAGCTTTCAGCTTTCATTCCAGATGTGGACCAACCAGATGCAGGAGACATTGAACTCAAAGAAAAAGGGTGATGTTGCTTTCCGTCATAAAGATTTCAGAGCTGCAATTGAGTGCTACTCCAAGGTCAATTTAGTTTGCTGTCTTTTCAAATTTTTTACCTTTCTGAGTAGATAAATGTCCACCACATTTGGCAATCAATACTTGCATTACCATATAAAGTAACTTTAATGTATATGATAAAGCATATGCATTGGGCTGAAGTGAAGTATCACTTGTTGAAGGGGCTGGTCCAAGCGCTGCCCAAGGCATATGCATTCTGGTAACCCGATCCAGGGTGAGCCTGCATAAGTATCTTTTTGTTTTTTGCTTAGTTTGGGCCAGCCTAAATGAGAAATGGGGTTTTCCAATCCTCACTTGGCAGCCTCAGACTTTCCATAAATTCATTCAATAGTGACAGACTGATCCACCTTGACTGTTCTTCCTTTATAAGCATAGCCACTAAAGCTATCAGATCTATAATCTGTTGCCAGCAAACCCACCCTGACCACCTTCACCACGTGTCAATTTCCAGATATACAAACCCCCTCAGTCATTATATCCAGCACAACCACAAAGCCCAAATACAGCTGCCAACAGTGTAAGCTCTGATATTTCTGAAAACTAAAGTTAATGGTGTCTAAAAGGGTGGCTAAAATCCTGCCGAGATTGGCCCTGCCAATTCAGTAAAAGCTTTGTCCTGGGGCTAGCCTTTTCCGATGGACTGCACCACAACCTGAAATTAGTTCTTTTATATAAGTCGGTTTCAAATTGGTTTCGTATAGCTGACAGTTTGTTCATTTAACTTGCAGTTTATTGATGTCGGAACCATGGTTTCCCCGACAGTTTTTGCACGCCGTAGCTTGTCATACCTCATGAATGATATGCCACAGGAAGCCTTGAATGATGCGGCACAAGCCCAAGTGATTTTCCCTGTTTGGCACATTGCCTTGTATTTGCAAGCTGCAGCACTTTTTGCACTTGGAAAGAATGACGAGGCACAGGTAGCCCTCAAAGAGGGTAGTGAACTTGAAAGTAAAAGGAATGCAAGTGCTTAACGGTTAGCTGCTAAAGGTGGAACATGAATCTCTTTCCTTTGTATTGAACCGCTCTTTTCCGGAAAGATGAGCACTGGTCAGGGACTCTTAGTCAGGAGGTTAATCAGTCATCGAGTAGGCCGCAGAGACGGAACAGAAGCATGTCATTAATCTTCTATTTCCTGACTGGTTCGTGCGTTGTGGATGTTGAAGCATTCTTTGGCAAAATTTACTGGACGGGTTGGTTTGGTCTCTTTTGTTTATGACGAATTTGCCCTTCATTGTTGTTCAAATGACCTGTTTCCAATACAAGAATGTTGGGGAAATAATCACATCATATGATGCATTTGAAACGTTATATATATTTTGTAAAGGATTTAATCTTCTGTTGTTTTGATCTTGCATTGAAAAAGGTGAAGAGAACTGCTGACAATGGCATGCTTGTAATTGCCCTGCTCTTTTACTTTTTTTTTTTTTTTTTTTTATATATATTTTTTGAAATAAAATTTGTTGTTTATTGTGCGCGAATCTCTGCGATTACTTGTTCTGATTCTATATATTGATCATTTTGAACTAAAATCAAACTTTTGGGTGGAATGGTCACGTTATGTATAAGCAAAGCTACCTTATTTTGCCAAATAATTCCCATGAAAATTGATTGGGTAGCGATTTTGCATCCTAACATTGTGTACAAGGAGCGGAACGACGAAACCCTCCTCAGATAATGCTGTCTCCGGTGCTATTGTCCGGGTAAAAATAACTCTATTTTTGACCATCTACGCTTAAAATTGAATGTTTTGAAATATTTTTTGTAATCACGCGAAGTATGTATAAACGTTGAAGAAACCCTAATCACTACTAATCTAGAAAAAATCCAAACCGAAGACAGAAGGAACGAAGACGGTGGACGTTGACTTTGCATTTCTGAACTGAAAAACCTTGCTGGATGATTGACCAGCAAAAGAAACGTTGATGAATGAACGACTGTAGGAAGAAACCAAAAAATAAAACAGAAAAACACAAAAGAAAGGGCCCAACCGGGTTCGAACCGGTGACCTCTTGATCTGCAGTCAAATGCTCTACCACTGAGCTATGGACCCAATTGTTGATGACAATTAATTTGTGTAGTTATATACTGGATATTATATTTAGGTTCTGGCTTCTAAGAGCTTTGATAGATCAAATTATTTTTCTTTAATTATGAATAACATCTATCTCCACGTGACCTATGACTCGTCACAAATGAACAAGTCATCAATAACATGTGGCACAAATCAAGCAAAGGAAACTCAAAAGCATTCCTAAAATGCAGCAAAGGGGAAGAAATCTCCTTAAAATCGGCAAGGGGCCCAAATTGCTCCCAAAACCGGAATGAAAGCTAAACCATCTTCACAAAACAAGCAAGAATTGAAGATTGCTCGCAAAATAGGCAAGAAAGCCCTATAGATTTCGACCAAGCAAGGGAAAGTGGCTGAAATTAAGACACAAAACATGTCTAAATTCTTCCATGGACGAATCAAGACACAAATCAAAACCAAATCCATCCAAAGGCAAGCTTTGAGACGTCTATAAATACAAGGTCCTCAGACAAGCGTAAAGGTCGACAATTCTACATTGAAGGGCCGAAATTCTCACAAAAGGAGAACCTCTGCCAAATCTTTGAAGACTAATACTAGGCCTGGCAATTCCTGACACGACACGAAATTAACAGGTGTTCGGGTCGACACGATAACGAATCGAGTTGTTATCCGGTAACCCGATAAGCACCTGTTAAGATAACAGGTTCGTTCAGGTATACACGTGGGTAACACGATACACGATAAGCAAAATATTAATTTTATAACCCTAAAAAAATAGGGAGTTTTAACAGAACACTCCCGGTACTGTTCACTTTTAACGAAAAACCACAATTTTACCTTTAACTGACACTATTCACTATACATTTAAAAAGGGCTTTTCATTAAAATGAAAGTTTTTTTGAACTTTTCATTAGTTTTTCTAAAAAAATACTTTAATAATTATATATATTAATTTAACAATTTTATACCCCTAAAAACTATAATAATTATATATATATATTAAATTAAATATTAAAAATTAGTGACCATTGGATCGGCTTAAATATACATACCATTCAATTTCTTAAGTGTTATACGTACAAAATAAATAAATTTAAA
>JAOEHR010000434.1:8381422-8391543 GCA_025448175.1 Aronia arbutifolia
CATCTTTTTACATGTAGTGCATTTTTTAGGCTAGAAAGTGCTTTTTGGCTGATAGTAGGTTTGTTTCCATCACTTGTAGGGTAGTAAGTCATCATCTTTGGCACCTTGGCGCGACTACTTTGGTTTCATTCTTGGTCGAGGGCTTTTGGAGGGTAGTAAGTCATCATCTTTTTACATGTAGTGCATTTTTTAGGCTAGAAAGTGCTTTTTGGCTGATAGTAGGTTTGTTTCCATCACTTGTCATTTCAGTCATAGACACGTGGAAGATGTCTTAGTTGAGAAGACTTCTAATCCGCATCAGGCTTCAAGGTTGGGCTTCGGGCAAATGCGACCTGTTTTAGCTCATTTGGGCTTTCTTTCTATTAAGCCAATATTCAAATATTAGCCCAAACAATGCCCCCTTTAATAATTGTTAAGTTTGCAAGCCGAGGCCTTGATGATGATTAAATGAACTGCATGCTTTTACTCAGGACTTGTACCATTTTAAACAGTCGTTTTCGCATAAACCCTTGCACTAACCCACGAATTCCAACATTAACTAACTGCTTACTATATAATCTCTACTTAAACCTCTCGTCCAACACCTTAGCCATTCTAATCCTTCGAATTTCTTGAATCTCCAGATTTTCCAGAACCCTCTTGCCTTCGTAATTTTCTTGTTTTCGGCCTTCGATCTTCTTCCATCTTCTTTCCAGAAATCATCCAATGGCTCCCAAAACTAGTCGCTCCTCTTATGAATCTAGTGAGGGGATCACCACCATGCGTCGCTTGCTTAACGACCTTCATCACCCTCGGGCTGGCTTGAATACTTCACTTTTCTTTGAGGAAGAGGGAGTACACTATTTGGGACCTGCCTGGACTTCCAGGGTCCCAATTGTTGTGGAAAATAATATAACCAAGGCCAATTGGTTTACTCCCAACCCATATTCGGCTGAAGTTGGCATCTTAGCCTCCAAATGGTCTACCCATGGAAGAGGTTTCCCTTTGATGAAAGATGAGGGTTGGGCGCAGTGGGTGAATGAACTCAAGCCCATTTTCAAGAAGAAGTGAATGAACAACTGCATCTACAAGCTGATAATACTCTCTAAGACCACATTGATTGCCAAGCCCGAGCTTCTGACCACAACTCTTCTATTTTGGAACAATATGACCAACACATTCAATTTTAAGATGGGTCTCATGTTTCCAACCATCCTTGATATGGCCCAAGTCTTTAGGCTAAAGCCCTCGGGCAGGTGCGTGGATATAACCCACGACTGGTCTTCCCCATCTAACCTGAATGCTGAAGGCTCAGATGGTTCTGACTCCATCACTTGGTTGAAGTATAATCCCTCAACTTTCAAGAGTTATAGGACTTTATTCACGAGTTTTATCCTATTTGACAAGAAGAGTTTTGGTCTGTCTCATGCCACCGTGAATAAGGACTAGGAGCACATGTACTTACTTTTGTACTGGCTTAACAAACATATCTTCCCCAACAAGTCCAAGAGAGTAAAGCTGGAGTGGGTTCCCTTGGTGCAAGCCCTCAATTCTTTTGATAATGTGGCTACAGGGCCATTTCTTCTTGCTCATCTTTATCACCTACCATTCGAGATAACCAGGGGTGAACCTTTTGAAACTAACCTCAACGGGCCAACCTGGATGGTCCAGTTGTGGTTACAATGGTATTTTCTTGAGCTTCAGGCACCTAACCTAGAGTTCGCCGAAGGAGTTGCTCCTGCTCGCAGCTTGGTCAAGGCATCTCCTACCAACCACTCCACTTTCTCCTGCCTTTATTTCTTCAGAGTCTACTGGACTCGGAAGGACTTGGAATGGGGAGCCTCTGTTCTACGAAGACACCCATCGTTCTCGGACCAGATATTCTAAGACGTATTTGGGGAAGATGCTAGCCCGCTTTGCAAGGAAAAGTTCATAAACTGCATCCAGCAGTAAGATCTGGCCTGAGGGGTATGCAGCGACCGCACTAGATACGAGAGCGGGCTAGAGGTTTACCACCCTAACATCTATGGCAGGCAGCTAGGCTTCAGGCAAGCCTTTCCAGTACCGTTCTTCAACTCAGTGAACTGTGGAACCTCATGCTGCCTCCGTTCTCACTAGAAGGTGACATTTTTGGCAACTCGACGTAGCCTGAAGGCGATGAGCAAGATCACCTACAAGCCTGTAACATTGAACTTCAAGTGTACTCCCTTCTTCTCCACTTGGTGAGAAGCCAAGTGGACCAAGAAGTATGAATGGGATATCAGGGAGTCTCACGACCGTCTCTTTGGGCAGCTTACCATCAAGTCATATCCCAAGCCGAGCGACCTTAAAAGTTGGAAGGAGATAGTCCACCAGAAGAACCAGCTTCTTTTAATATGTACATCTTATTGCCTTAACTTGTATTTTATGTTGTTTTTGTAATCTATTTTCCACTAACATTTCCCTTGGTTATTTTGATCTTGCAGCCCAAGGCAACACTGTAGAAGTGGATGCCAGGTTGGATGAAGAAACTGTAGATACTTTGGTCGTTCAGGAGGCTATGGCCGAGGCTGCTAGACAGGAAGCTGGATCCAGTCATGCTACTAGAGAGGCTGGGGATGTCTATGAGTTATTTGGAGACTCTGAGGATGAAGCCGCGCTTGCATTGAAGACTTGGGCAACTTGGTGGAAAATGGTGAGTATGGTAGAGTCTTTTGAGTCCGAGCCCAAGAAGTAACTTCAACCTCAACTCTCTATACCAGGTTTGCGGGCAACCCCTACGAAGAAGAGAACTAGGGCCCAAACCTTCAAAGCCTTCAACTCCTCCCTTGCCCTTTCAGTTGAAGCGTGTAGGAAAAAACAGAAGTCTTTTAGTAAGCAAACTTTTTCCTTCTTTTTTCTCAGTTGTAGTCTCAATTTTTCTTGGGGTATGAGCTAATACCTTCTTCTGTCTTATAACTAGAACCTCAAGCAACCAACAGGCCTACTTTTGCTTCAAGAAATGAACCATTGGGCGCCGAGATGAAAGGGACAAGAATCTTTTTGATACTATCCTTGAAGAGTTGAAGGTATGGCCTACATTCTTTGGAGCACTAATTCATCCATTTGAAGTTCACCTTCTTTTCCTTTGCATTAATCATTTACTCGATTGCTTGAAACAGGACACTAGGGAAGAAGGGATCTCTCAGCTCGAGACTTCTTCTCCTTTTGCCTGAGCTGCTCAACTTTCTCCTCGTTGGGACAAGCCCACAAAGGTATACTTCTATTTTACCTCTGGCTAAGTTAGTGACTTCACAAATTTTGAAGTCAATGACAATTTTCATCTCTCTATAGGCAAAGGTTGGAAAACCTGCACCGTCACTCGGGCGAGGTTCTGCTCCTACTCATTCGACTCATCCTCCTGCACAAGTGGTGACTCGAACTTCCCAGTTTGATCCAAGGATTGGGGAGATGCTGCACTTCATGGAGGACGACAGTAACTCGGTGACTACCCCTAACTTGAACCTCTTATACTCAAAGTTCTCTCTTTATTTATACTTATACTCTACTTTGCTCTTTTCAGTCTTCCTCAGCACATGAGACCAATCAACCACCACCAACTTCATTTAGGGAGCCAATAGTCCCTGAGATCCATATAGTCTTAGAGGTAACTAGTCTGTGGGATTCTCAGGCTGCTGCTCGAGCCAGCCCGTCTTCTTCTCCCAAAGCAACTATGGTAACAGAAGTGTTTCACCAACAATCTCAAGTCCCATCGCAGGTATACGATTTTTTACATTTTCGTCTTCTACCTTGTACCAATTACCTTGTTGACACTTGTCTTTTTCTTGATGTTTATAGGTCTCTGGTAAAGGCTCGGGCGGCACTCTTCCCCATTCAGCAAGCGAGACCGATCCTCTTCAGCCATTAAAGGCAACAACAACCCCTCATCTTTCTTCCAAGGTTCTGAGCTCAATCCAGGTACATCAACTTTACTTCTTTCATTTTCCTTCTTTTAATTTTAATTGTAAACTATCTTCCTAATCCACTTTCCTTTCGTTTGCAACAAGGTTCTGGCGAGGGCTCGGGCTAATCTCTTCCACCTTTAGTGCGTAAAACGGCTCTTCCCATGCCTCATTTGGCTTCTAGGGTCACGAGGATCCCTATTCCTCGGCCAAAGAAGAAAGCCAAGATTGCTGCTGCCTCTACTCCTAAGCCTTATCCTCCCGCTGAGACTGCCTCCACCGTTGCAGCTTATGAAGAAGTTGGAGCAATGCCCCACCCCTTGTATCCATCTCTGCAACATCATCTTTGCCCGAGTTCTTTGAAGAGTTCAGGCAACTTAAGACAAGGCTAAGGTCTTCAAGGTATCCCTCCGAGCCTCAAAGTTTTCGAGATCAGCGCTGGATCTTCCAAGAGTGGTCTAGGAGGGACTTCTCAGCTTCTTTTAGTCTCAAGGCTCTCCACGATGTAGAGAAGGCTATTACTGAATTGTACAAAGCCAATCAAATGTCGAAGGTTTAGTACGAGTTTTTCCTTTCCTATTTTAAGGACTTAAGGGCTTTAAGGGATCACCATCAGCGGGCTGATAGGCAAGCCAATCGAGTGAAGTGCTTCAAGGAGGAACATTCCAGAACTTCAGCCTCTATACAACAGGTGGTGGATGAAGGTTCAGCCATGGAAGATAGGATCAAGGTGGTGACTTCTGAGATCCAGAAGTTAGAAGATCAACTTTCTGTGCTGAAGGCTGAACAAATGACCATTTCTAGTAAACTTCACCAACAAATTGAAGAGGTTAATAAGGCGAATCTAAAGATAGAGGATGTCGAATCTCAACTGACTAATAGCAATACTGTCTTAGCCAAACCTACCATAATCTTTACAATTACGCAAACTTATTATTCTAGAATAATCACTTTGCATGAAGATGTAAATTTATTAGGCTAGGGTCATTGTAACTTCCCTTTTTTAATGAAATGACTTCCTTCTTCAACTTCCACCTTGACTCACTGTTTACTTTACTTTGAAGTTTTAACTTGTGGTGACTGCACAGGCTAAACTTAACCTTTTTTAACATGCTAATGCTTCTTCAATATAACAATCTTTAACATCCCACAAAGTTGGGCAATATTTCTTCAAAAACTTATCATTGCCTGGATGCCTTTGCAAGGTTCCTTCTAAACCCACCAAGTAATATTCTCTTCTATCCAACACTTGGTGAATAATGTAAGGACCTTCCCAAGTAGAACTCAATTTCCCAAAGCCTTTAACTTGAACTCCTAAGGGCAGAATTTCCTTCCATACTAACTCTTCCTCCTTGAAGGTTTTCAACTTTACTTTCTTGTTGTACGCTCGGGCAACAACTCTCTTCCTTTCTTGAATTTTATTCAAGGCTTCAATTCAGGCTAAATCAAAATCCTCAACCCCTTGACACATAGCCTAGATTTATTCTTCATTGTGTAGACCATACTGGTTTTGAAGTCTAACCAAACTCACGTTGATCTCCATAGGAAGCACATCATCTTGCCCGAAGGTTAAGGCATAAGGTGTAGTTCTAGTTTTTGCCCTTTTGGAGGTTCTGTTGGCCTAAAGAGTGTCTCCCAACTTTTCATGCTCTTTCTCTAGACTATCTGCCACCATTCTCTTAATAATATTTACCAAGATCTTATCGCTGGCCTCTGCTTGACCATTTGACTGAGGGTAATAAGGACTAGACTGGATCATCTTTATCTTGAACTTGTCTGCAAATTCCTCCACTTCATTTGAGATAAAGGATGGCCCATGATCTATAACAATTGTCTCGGTCACCCCATATATGTGTAAGATCTTAGTTTCAATGAACTTCTTGACAGCAGTTGAAGTGATAGTCTTCACAGCTGAAGCTTCTACCCATTTGGTAAAATAGTTTGTTGCCACAATTATGAAAGTGTGCCGTTTGCTAGAAGCTGGATAAATTTTCCTGATGAAGTCTTTTGCCCATCCTCTGAAAGGCCAAGGCTTTACCACCAAATTCAAGGGTACTAAGGGCACATGTTAGAGGGGTCCATGTCTTTGACACTCTTCACACCCTCGGGCATAAGCCTTGCAATCATTTTCCATCTTGGGCCAAAAATAGCCATACCTTTTTAGCAACCACCTCATCTTAGTTCCAGCTTGGTGTGCTCCATAGATTCCTTCATGTACTTCGGCCATCACTCTTATTAATTCTTATTGGCCTAGGCACTTCAACAAAAGTCCATTAGGGGTTTTTCTTAGTAGATCTTCCTCCCACATGACATACTTAGTTGCTTGCTGTTTATTTTTCTTACTCATGGGAAATGAAAGATCCTTCAAGTACGGAGTAATAGGTGTCCTTCAGTCTTCTATCTCTAGTTCTTTAGTCATTACATCTAGGTTGAACCCTCTTTCAAAGATAGAAGGTAGATTTTTCCTTTGTACTTCCACATCTACTTTGAATCTTTTTTCTTGGATCTGTGCTCTAGAAGCCAACTGTTCCATCTCATTGGCAATTGAATTTGATTATCTAGGAATATGGTTAACTGATATTTCAATGCCCCAATAGCTCCATAGCTGTGTTGTTGCCAAATAATAACTAGCCATGGTGATGTGTATGTACTTGTACTCTCCGTTTAACTGATTGATCACTCATTCTGAATCACCAAACACCTCTACTTCAATTGCCCCCAATTCTATCAAGATTTCCAGGCCAATTATCAGTGCCTCGTACTATGCTTGATTATTGGTAGTATCTTGATAATCTAGAAGAAATGAATACCAGCGTTGAACACCCTTAGGATCTATAATGACAATCTCGGCCCGAGCAGCATGTTGAGTACAAGACCCATCAAAATACAACCTCTAAGGGATGATCCAGAGGCTGGTTATTCTCTTTATCTCTTGGTGAATCCATTCTTCTTTGCCCGAGAAGGCTTAGCTTGGTAGGATCCAAAGGCTAGCCACTTCTAGAGTCCTTGGGATATTGATAAGTTCATCATGTGATTCTTGGTGCTCGGCCAAGAAGTTTGCAATTTCTTGCCCCTTTATTGCTCTTTGAGGCACATATTGAAAACTGAATTCTGATAGTGCTAGAATCCATTTTCCAATTCTTCCAGTTAGCATTGGTTTTGATAGCATGTCCTTGATTACATCTGTCTTGGCAATAATGTGAATGTGGCAGGGCAACATGTAATGCCTTAGCTTGCAGGCAGTGAAGTACAGAGCCAAACACAACTTCTCCACTGAGGTATATCTTGTTTCTACCTCAGTAAGGATTCTACTAAGGTAGTATGTTGCTTGCTCTTTCCCACCTTTATTGTTTTAGGCCAATAGGCTTCCTATTGATTTTTCAAAGGCAGAAATATAAAGCTTTAAAGGCTTCCCTCTCTAAGGTGGCACGAGCACTAGTGGAGAAGTCAACGGCTGAATCTTGCCCGCCAAGTTAGCAATGAATCTCCTCAAGAAGTTGATTTTTCTTGCAATTGCACTTAATTGGTGGGAAGAGGTGATTCCATTATTGCCCGAGCTTTGTTTTTGTCTACCTCTACCCCTCTTTGATGAACAAGGAATCCCAAAAATTTGCCCGATCACACCCCAAAAGCACATTTCCTAGGATTCATTTTCAACTTAAGGGTCCTCATTCCTGCTAAGACTTGTCTGAGGTCTACTAAGTGTTATTCCTCAGTTTTGGACTTCACCACAATGTCATCAATGTATACTTCCATGTTATGGATAATGAAATAGTGAAAAATGGCATTCGTTGCTATTTGATAAGTTGCCCCAGCATTCTTGAGCCCGAATGGCATTACCAAGTATTCATATGCCCCGATATGCCCGGGGCATCTAAAAGCTGTCTTATGTATATCCTTTTTAGCCATTTTTATCTGATTATAACCAGCATTCCCATCCATAAAAGATAGAACTTTGTGTTTTGCAACTACATCTATGGATAGGTCCGCCATTGGCATGGGGTATTCATCTTTAGGCGTGGCCCCATCAATGTTTCTATAATCAACAAGACATTGAACTGCATTAGTTATAACTTTTAATACAGGTACAATGTTGGCCAACCACTCCACATACTTGGCAGGCCTAATAAATCCAACTTTTACCAGCTTCTCAATTTCTTCTTTGACCTTTTCTTCAATCTCATTTGACATTCTTCTGGAAGCTTGTTTCACACGTTTATACCCCTCCTTTATAAGCATTCTGTGTTCTACCAAGGTTGAATCTAAACCTGGCATCTCAGTGTAATGCCAAGCAAAACAGTCTTTAAACTCGTTCAGAAGGTCTATTATCTTTGCCCGATCACCAGCTTCCAACAAGCCATTGAGTTGTATTAGCTTTGGATCCTCCTTAGTTCCTAAATTAATGGTTTCTAAGGGTTCTTGTACTTCTGGGGCTGACTTATCAGGCTCGGTGTATAAAAATTCAACTAACTATGGTCTCTTGGGCATGTCATCTGGCCAATCCAAGTCATATATACATTCAGCCATATGTATGGCTGCTTGCAACTCTTTTCCAAAAAAATCATCTCTTTCTCTTATCTGGCTGCTTAAAGTCTCCCTTTCCCACTCTGCTTCATCTTTGGCTGAGCTATCTCTTGTTTCTTCTCTCTCTCTCCCCTATACAACAACAGTCTTTTGATTAAGGACCTGACTGCGACTACTTGGCCATTTTTCCTTTGTTTTGACATTATTGGTGTTGAAGAGTTGGGACAATATGGGGTTTGTCCCATTCCTCCCTAGTGAAAGATAATCCTTGCTTCAGAAGCTTTTGGGCCGTCACCTTAGTCGGGCGACCGTTCTCATCAGTTCCTAAGCACTGCAAGATTCCAAAACCCTGGTTATTTGGACTTGGCCTCATGGTAAACTGCAATCTGTTGGTGCAAAGTGGAGGGCATAGATAAACTTTCATGAATCCAGTCCCTACCGTGAATCCAATCTCTACCAAGTAAAGCTCTATAAGTGGAACTGTTATCCACCACAAAGAAAGCCAGCATGATTTGCTTGAATCCCAAATCAACTTCTAGAGGCAATATCCCATGTGTTCTGGTGATGGCTCTAGAGAAACTGGAAACTGTTAGATCTGTGGGAATGAGATATTCTTTATTTCTATACACCATTTTCATATGTTTGTATGGCAGCACATTGATCGCGGCTGTTCCATTAATCAACACCCTCTTGAAGGGTACCCCATCCAAATGAGCAGTTACGTACATGGGTTTGAGATGGTTGGCGAAAGACAAGCTTGGTCTAACAAATACCATCTGGTCTAAGTACACTTTCTCGGGTTCCTTCCTCTTTGGTTCGGGCAAGCCTGTCGTGCCTGATTCTCTTTTTCTAGCTTTCTCAACACTAACAAGTGTCATCATTGGTTTTGTTGCCAAATAATCACCCTCCATCGTGCCAGGTTGATCTTTTTCGGCGTAGAACATGGCAGATAAAACATATGTCATGTTTATGTGGAAGTTGCTAGGTCCAGGTAAATATTCCTTTTTGCCTCCAATATGGTCCATAAACTCATCTAACCAGGTATGCGCTTCTTTTGGTAACATGAGTCCGGGCAACTCTTCCTCCCTAGCTATATCAAAGTTCTACACTGGCTTTGTGATTTCACAAAGGGTATCAATCAACGAAGGTGAAGTTATTCCCCTCTTAGGTGAAATGGTTCTAAAACATATTGGTTATGGACTCCATCTAGGTGTTGGCATCATCACCACACACTCATATGCTCTTCTCAAGATTCTGTATTTCCCTGGATGAAGGTTAGAAGGCACATGATCCTTTTCCCCTTCAGTATTACTATTGGCTTTTCCCACTTCTTTTTTACTCCTCCATTAGAGTTGTTTTCTTCCTCTTTGGGGAATTTTATCAAACTTTACATTCTCTTTGGCCTCTGACGTGGTAGGGATCTTCAATGAGTTCATATGGGCTTTATGCTGCCTCTAAACTCTCCTGATCATAGAGGCTCCTATTTCTTTTACTGGCCTCCCATCCTTTCCCACTATATACCATTTTCGCCCGAGTTGGGCAAGATCTTTTTTTGTGACTGGGGGAACTGGGTTCATTGTTCTCCCCTTCACTCTGACATCACCACCATTATTGTAGACGCCGAAATTTCGGTAAAATAAAATGTTGACCAATGCATTAAAATTACAACCTCCACTCATTTCACCTACATGATTCACT
>JAOEHR010000434.1:8398877-8410474 GCA_025448175.1 Aronia arbutifolia
ATAAGTAAATCGCATTCATGTTTTATGAAACAATAACTGGATGTAATCAATTCATATAAAACATATGTCCATGGCTTTGAATTCACCTCTAGCTAAAACGAAATTAGTTCCGCATGTCCATCATAACTGAAAACCAAATTAAAACAAAAATTGGACTAAAACTAAGGATAGAATACACCTAGAAACGCTCCAGCAATCCAATGGCCTTGGATGGCAGGTCACGGCACCAATCTCTTCTTCTCCTTCCTTCCTTGCAAAGTTGAGGCACAAAGTATTTATTTCTCTGAATTTCTCTCTAAAAACTCTATCCTTTGGTGCGGCACAATGTATTATATATATATAGGACAGGCACAACACAAAGGTTGTTTTGGAGAAGGATTTGATACTCCAATCCCACAAGGAAAAGGCTAATTATAAGGCAGAAACCAACAGGGACAAGGGAAAGGTGCGGCATGTTCTTAGGCTTCTAGAAAGGGGGGTTGTGGCAGGTTTCTAGAAGGAAAGGGATAAGGGGTGCGACACATTTTCAGGAAAGGATAAGGCCTTCTAGAAATTAGGTTTTTAGGTGTCCTAATATGAAAAGGAGTCCCCCTTGCAGCTGGAAATAAGGTAGGATAAGATTAGGATAGGATAGGATAAGATAAGGTTAGTTTGGATAAGGTTTGGATAAGATAAGATAAGGTTTTGGATAATGCTTCTTCCTTTTAGCTGATTCCTTATCTTCAATGTCTTGAATTAATTTTTCCATATCTATAGCACATTCCTAGTCTCTTTTGAACTTCAAAACGTCCATCCACCTTGCTCCATGCATGTGCTATCCATTCCAAGTCCAAAACTGCTCTAAAATGCTTCATATTGCACTTTCTTGCCACTTTTGCCATTTGGACCTACAAACACACGAAAATAGCTTAAAACACTCTAATAACTAGAAACTAACTAAGTAAATGCAAGGAAACAAGCTAATAAAGTCGCATAAATATGCTCCTATCAAATTACCCCTAACTAAGCATCAGAAATGACTTGTTCCCCTTGAGGATGGGTAGTTACCTATAGATCATGCCCTTCGGATGAAGTTGGAATACGTACCGTTTTCATCCTTTAAGATGCATGGCATCTTAACTTTGTTTTT
The DNA here is from genome assembly GCA_025448175.1 of Aronia arbutifolia. Taxonomy (NCBI): domain Eukaryota; kingdom Viridiplantae; phylum Streptophyta; class Magnoliopsida; order Rosales; family Rosaceae; genus Aronia; species Aronia arbutifolia. The sequence continues at coordinate 8,400,007 of JAOEHR010000434.1, forward strand.
TGTGAGCCTTTGGACATCGAAACTTTTTGTATCTAACCCAATCCAGCCATCAGATTCACTGATGATGATCCATATTCAAAGACAAGGTGATTCTGAGATAACCCTTAGATTTCTTCACAAGTCCTCTCAAAGAATTACTAAACTTTTGTAAAATACCCTATAATCTTCCCTTAACCAGAGTATGCAGTCAAGGTGAATGCTAAGCCTTCGTAAAGCATCGTCAAGACCTCCTAAATGATTGCAAAGTAAGGTGGGAATTAGGTTCTAACTCTTTCCTCTCTCCCTGAATCTAGCAACCCACGTCGCCCTTGAACGAGGATCCATCCTTGGTATCTCGATTTAGGTATGAGATTTCCCCTTCTAGACCTGATGAAGGGTATCTTGGTAAGCTATGACATGGCTATCTGCAATTTAAACCTTAACGCCCCTAGGCTCACACCTATTTTGAACTTTTGAATTAGTGGTACGGGACCAAGCTCGATATTTTAGAATTTCGTATGATGTACGGCATGCAAAGAAGTTCTGACGGTCATTACTTCTTCCATCCTATGCCCGATGTTTTTTGGTCGTCATACATTCTTGATGTATCATGGCAAGACAATGATTGGTACACAGATGCCTTAGTTGTCGATGGTGACTGGGAAAAAGATATCTCCAGCATTCAGGTAAAAAAAAATGCCCATCTCTCGACATTTTGCCCAAAAAATGACCTAGAAAGAATTGGGCTTTGCCGTCCTAAATTGATTATGCAAACTATTGAGATCTTATAGAGAATCATAATTGGGCATGGTTAACTTCTCCCAAACGCTTCAAGGAAATGGGAGATATGCTATCATCAAGCACTGCTCTAAATTTCCATTCCCTATCCAGACTGGATTGAGGTAAAGAAAGTTCACATAGGGATCTACACGCTCAAAACCTTTACTCCTCCACCCCCCATATAAGAAAATATGAAAACATTCCAACGTCAAAGCTGCCAAACCTCTGGGAGAGTCATCTCAGCGGACGTTAGTATCGACAAGGGAAGAGTCTGGAGGCATTATGTAAACTTAGAGGCAAAAGAAGAGGAATATATTCTTCTAATCCAGAGATGAACACTCTGTTCCTCATTTTCTCGTCACGAAAATGACTCAATCTTCTCAGTCTTCCACTAATAATCCCCTGTCTCCTTTCATCAATCGACTCAAGAGTTGCAGGATCTACGAACGGTGAATCTAATTTGACTACTCCTCGGTGAGTAGGGTTTTGGTTGGTAGTGCACGTTTTGCTGGGAGTGGATTATGAAATAGTTCTTTTCAGAATGATCATTTTCTCTTGTGCACTACATGTTTCATTTACTATGAAGGAAATTTTTGGACCGAAACAAGTTTATGTTTTAATTGTGGTCAACCAGGACATTATCGGAGGAATTTTCGAACTCTAAGTTGAATATTGAGATGTCTTTTGGTATGACTTAGTAACCAAACTACGGTTTAGTAAATAGACTGTGGTTACAGTGAGTTGCCATAATCAGTCTACCAATTCAATAAACTTATTTGTCTGAGCCTCAATAACCTTTTCGGCAGAGACAACTTATAAACAATCTCGTCTTTGATACTTAGCTGTACATCGTTCGAGAATTGGCATGGATGTTGGCGAAATGGCTTACAATCTTTCTTTATTTTAAGCTCATGTTCAACCAAAGACCTATATAGGCGAGGCATCTTGTGACAACTCCAAGCAAAATAATCTTTGTATTCAATAACCAATTTACAAAGTTTGGCCTTTAAGAGCCGAGGTAACTGTAAACACGAAAATTCTGTAACAAATGAAGTGAGAACACGTGTACAAAGTAGATTTGTATTGATGAATTTGTAGGGTTGCAATCTCTGTTTACAACTTTTCTCTGATTCAGTCTACAAATTTGATGTAGATGCGTAGGTTGTTGATCCAAGGGTCGCGATGACTTGATCTCGGATGAACGATTGTTTCAAGTTTTGAGCTTGAAACAATACTTCGATAGTCTTTACCTCAAGTTTAGGGATGCGGCAAAGATAGTGTTGATGTAGGATTTCATTGATTCAAGGGTCTTGGCGACTTGATCTTGAATCAAAGTCGTTACAAGTTTTGAGCTTGCAACAAGGTCTTGAAGGAATCGGCACAAGTGCTTGTTGATTCTTCAAGGGAGTGCTTCGGCTTTGGTCGAAAGAAAACTTAGGCTTTGGTTGTGTGTTATTCGAAGAGAGCTTTGACAGCGTATAAGTCTTCAAAGATTTGGCAGAGGTTCTCATTTTGTGAGAATTTCGACCTTGAATGTAGAAATTGTCAACCCATTGCTTATCTTGGGACATTGTATTTATAGACTTCTAAAGCCATGCCTTTGGATGGATTTGGCTTTGATTTATGTCTTGATTCATCCATGGGAGAATCTAGGCATGTTTTATGTCTTGTTTCAGCCATTTTCCCTTATCTTGGCCGAATTATAGGGCTTGTTGCCTATTTTGTGAGCAATCTTCAATTCTTGCTTGTTTTATGAATATCCTTTAGCTTTCTTTCCGGTTTTGGGAGCAATTTGGACCCTTTGCCGATTTTAAGGGAGATTTCCTCCCCTTTGCCGAATTTTGGGGAAGTTTTTGAGCTTCCTTTGCTTGATTTGTGCCACATGTCATTGATGACTTGTCCATTTGTGATACATCATATATATGCAATGAAATTTACATGTCTACAAATGCCCCTACTTCAAGGCACATTGTAGGCATGGGCTTGTCACATGTAGGAAATGTGTTTTGAAGTCCTGCAATTTGAATGTTTTATTGAATTAGTTTGTTTCTTCAAGGGTTGTAGATGCGTATTTCTTGAATGAAACATTTCTTCAAGGACTGTTGAGGCATATTTCTTGAATTGAGATGATGAATTTCGTCAAGGGCAGTAGAGGCTTGGTCTTGAATGAAATGAAAATTTCCTTCAAGGACCGTAGAGGCTTGATCGTGAATGAAATGAAATTTTTTTTCCTTTAAGGGCTGTAAAGGCTTGATCTTGAAAGAAATTTTGGAAATGGATAAATCAGCACATACTTATTGTGCGTATTGATTTTCCATAATTTTTTTGGCAAAATACATTTGGTGTATTTTGGATTTTTCCTTGTGGTTGAAGGAAAAAATGTTTTTCCTTCCTTAGGTAGGAATCTCCTTCAATTTTGGTAATGAGGGTGATTTCCTTCAAAGTATTGGAAAGCTTTGGTGTTTCCTTCAAGGTTTTGGAAAGATTTAATGCTTGTCCTTGGCTAAGTAGGATTTGCATTTTTTTTCCTTTCCTTTTTATTTTCCCATGGCAAGGAGGGATTTTTTTTTCTTTCCATTTCTCTTTCTCACGGCAAGGAGGTGTTTTTTTTTTTCCTTTGTTTTAGGAAACTTGAAGGCTTGTCCTTGCTTTGGAGGGATTGCCTTTTGTATTTTGGCAATGAAAAGTACTTTCCTTTGATGTTTTGGAAATTTTGAAGCCCTTTCCTTTGATGTTCTGAGCTAGCAAGCTTCCTATCGACTTCTCAGAGGCAGAAATGTAAAGCTTTAAAGGTTTCCCTCTATGAGGGGGCATGATCACTGGTGGAGAGACTAAGTAAGCCTTTACTTTATCAAAAGCTTCTTGATGTTATGGGCCCCACTCAAACTCTTCTTGGTTCTTCAATCTTAGTAGAGGAGTTAGTGGCTGAATCTCCTTAAGAAGTTGATATTTCCCAGTAGCCTTTGCAACTGCACTTTGTTGGTGGGGGGGGGTGGTGGGTGGTGACTCCATTATTGCCCGATCTTTGCTTTTGTCTACCTCCACCCCTTTTTGATGAACAAGGAATCTCAAAAAGTTGCCCGATCTTACCCCAAAAGTACATTTCTTAGGGTTCATTTTCAACTTATGGGTCCTCATTCTTGTTAAAGCTTGTCTGAGGTCCACCAAGTGTTGTTCTTCTGTTTTTGACTTAACCACAATGTCATCAATGTATACCTCCATGATATGCCCGATTAAATCATGAAAAAGTGGCATTCATTGCCCTCTGATAGGTTGCACCAGCATTCTTGAGCTTGAATGGCATGACAACAAACTCATATGCTCCTACATGTTCGAGGCATCTAAATGTTGTTTTATGGATATCTTATTTAGCCATTTTTATTTGATTGTAACCAGCATTCCCATTCATAAACGATATAACTTTATGTTTTGACACTGCATCTATGGATAGGTTAGCCATTGGCATGGGGTATTCATCTTTAGGTGTGGCTCCATTAATGTTTCTATAGTCAACACAACATCAAACTGCCTTAGATATAGCTTTTAATGCAGGTACAATGTTGACCAACCACTCAACATACTTGGCAGGCCTAATAAATCCAGCCTTTACCAATCTCTCAATCTTTTCTTTGACTTTTTATTCTATTTCCTTTGACATTCTCTTGGTGCTTGCTTCACAGGTTTATATCCCTCCTTAATAGGAATTCTGTGTTCTACTAAGATGGAATCTAAACCTGGCATTTCTGTATAGTGCCAAACAAAACAATCTTTAAACTCATGTAGAAGGCTCACTATGTTTGCCCGATTTTCAGCCTCCAGCAAACCACCGAGTTGTATTGGCCTTGGATCATTCTTAGTCCCCAAATTAATGGTTTCCAATGGGTCTTGTACTTCTTGTGCTGGCTTATCAGGTTCGGTACACAAAAATTCAACTGCCTCTAGACCCTCGGGCACTTTATCTGGCTAGTCCATATCATATACACACTAAGCCATGTCTATGGCTGCTTCTATCTCCCTTTCCAAAAACTCTCATTATTCTTTGGCCGAGCTTTCTCTTACTTCTACTCTTTTTCTCCCATACACCAACAGTCTTTTGATTAAGGACCTGATTGCAACTACTTGGTCATTTCTCATTTATTCTGACATCATTGGTGTTGGTAGGCTAGGACAACATGAGGCACGTCCCATTCTTCTTTGGCGAGAGATAATCCTTGTTCTAGGAGCTTTTGGACCGTCACCTTAGTAGGGCGGCCGTTCTCATCAGCTCCTAAACACTGCAATATTAGAAGTTTACCTCTGCAACATTGGCTGTGAGGAGAAATGGCCGTGACTCGGTCTCCACCATATCCCAGAATCCTGGTTCCTTGTCTTCTGACTCATGGTAGACATCAACTTGTTAATGTAGAATGGATGGTACTGATAGACTTTGCTGAATCCAATCTCTGCCAAGCAAAGCTTCAAAAGTAGAGCTACTATACACCACAAAAAAAGCTAGAATGATTTGCTTGGACCCCAAGTCAACTTCCAAAGGCAATATCTCACGTGTTCTGGTAATAGCAGCAGATAAACTAGACACTATTAAGTCAGTGGGAATAAGATCTTCCTCACTCCTACACAGCCTCTTCATCTGCTTAAGTGAAAGCACATTGACCGTAACTCCACCATCTATCAACACTCTCTTGAAGGGTACCCTCTCCAGGTGAGCAGTTACATGTACAAGTTTGAGATGATTAGCTAAGGTCGGGCTTGGATTACTGAAGACCATTATGTCTGAATATATCCTTTCGGGCTCATTTTTTGTAGTTCTGGCAAACCTGTCATGCTTGATTCTTCCCTACTATATACCATTTTTGCCTAAGTCGGTCTGAATCTTTCTTGGTGACTGGAGGAATTGGGTTCATTGTTCTCTCCCTTCAACCTTGCTTTGTATTATCATGGTAACTTGGTTGGGGAGGTCTCACATCCTTCCACCTTGGCATCTTTGCTTCTTTATTCCCTACTTCCTCAAAGGTTTCATAATCTCTGAATACTTCAAACAGACCTTTAGGCTCAGAGTCTCATCCTAATCTTGGAAGACATTTCTAGAAGTCTCTTTCTCCTACTTTTCTTTTTCCCTCATTCTGATCAACTCTTGATCAATGATAGCTCCTGTTACTGGTACTTCTAGCTCACATTCACATTGGCACTTACTACACAACACCATTCTTTTTATTATGGCTACTTTAGGTTTATCGGGTAAACCTTTAATTCACTTTGTAGGTCAGGCAGCTTGCTTTCTGTCTCATTTTATTTCCCAAGTAGCCTTTGCTTTCCCTTTCTCAACCCAGTTCAAGTTGATCATGTTTATTGGGGCTTCAGGGAAAGGATATGTGTCTATCATTATATTTGTCTGGGGTTTCTCCAGTAATAACTTTCCCTTGACTATGAGGTCTTGGATCTAGTCCCTGAATTGTACACAGTTGGTTATGGAATGGTTAAAAGTATAGTGCAATTTACAATACTTCTTTCCTTTCAACTCTTCTGGCTTAGGCATTTTTTTGGTGCTGTCAGACACAATCACTCTTACCCTCACCTACTTTTCATAGATTTCTGCTGCCTTGGCTAGATCAAAAGAATAAGTCTGGTACTTGGGGGGTTTAATAGACATAAATCCTCCATCATTCATTACTACCTTCTGGTCTTTAACTGGCTGGACCAATCCTTTCACTGTTAAAGGCTTGAAATGAGTGGTTATCTCAACTGCACATAGGTCAATTCCTTCTCCTATATTGTTGTCATTTTCTCCAAACTCAGAACCTTTAAACTCCAATTGATGTATTGCAGCTTTGTTCTTGTAGAAATGTGGCACTTTAGATGAATGCTTCACTTGCTGTTCCTCAGCTAATAACTTCTCATACTTGGTCGCAACTATTATTAGCCCATGTAGCTCATTAAACTGGACATCATAGAACTTTTTTCTCAATGGCAATCTCAATGCTTTCTGAGTAATAGATATTAGTTGAGCATGATTGATGGGGAACTGGCATCTCATCCTGTCCTTCTAAACCTCATCATGAAGTCTTCTGTGGATTCATGCTCATATTGTTTTACTTCCACTAGATCATTGATAGTCATCTTGGGCTCCATCCTATAAAATTGCCCATGGAAAACCATCTCCATTTGCCCCTAGTTGGCAATAGAATTAGGGGCCAATAGAGAGTACCACTGAGATGCTAATCCAACCAATGAGTTTCCAAACAACCTCAACTTATAATTGGGATTTTCTTCAAATGCCACACAATAGTTGGAAAACTTGAAAATGTGGTCTCTAGAGGACACATTGCAATCTTCTCCACTGAAAGTTAGGAATATGGGCATCTTGAAGCTTAAGGGAAAAATGGTTCTGCTCATCAATGTACTCTGGGTAGAGCTTCTGATAAGTGATCCTGAACAGTGGGTGAACTTGGGGTTAAGTATTCTGGACCACCATTCTTCTCAACTCAACTAACTCATTTCTAAATTGCTGGTTAGTTGTATTGTTGTGTGTAGTATAAAGAGGTTCCCATTTCGAGCTACGCTCATTGCTCAAGAGAGCTTCCTTTTATGGATCTGAGCGCTTCCATTTAGCATCCCCTCCCTTATTAGCCAACGGTGGTGGCTTATAAGGAAGATGTTTGCTCGCAGCTTGGGTCACACCCTTTCCACTGGACTCTCAAACAGTCTGAGTCATTTCATACTTATTCTCTCTTTGCCAGACCTGCCCTCTTTTATCTATTGGGAATAATAGAGGGTCGGGCAAATCTTCTTCCGGGATTTCTTCTTCTGGTTGATTGGCTTTAGGTTCTTCCTTGTTCTTCTCCCTATCATTCTTTTCTTCAAGGGCTGGCTTCTCTCGTCATTTCCCTAGCATGACCATCATTCGGCATAGAGTATTCCAACTCTAACCTCCTCTGCAGACTCCTTGTTAATGAACAGAGTTTGTTGACTTCTCCTCTAGTCTCTAAGGAAATCTTCTCCATACTTCTTAATACTTGCACCATGGTGGCTTACAAGTCTTCGTTTGTAACTTTCTTGCCCGACTTCTCAGAAGAAGTTGGGCTTTCCAGAATAGTAAGACCTTATAGGGATGGAAAAATTTCCAGGTGATTTGCCATGTTTGATTCTTTTGAATAATGTGGTCGCCCGTACTCTATGTTCCACCTAAAAGTCCGCTCCTTCCTTCTTCTTGGCATACAAGGTTATAAAAAGTCCCACTGGGCGTGCCAAAACTATGTTCGGGCAAGGATTCGACCCTGGCAAAGCTCCAGGATTTAGGCGTGCCACTGCTATCTCAATATAACAGATGTTGAACAAGTATGATTTAAGTTGATTACTTGAGCTCCAAGTTACTCACACTTTCTTGTTATCAAAGCATTGTCACGGATGGGTTAAGTCTGCATTAAGTTTTTTTTCTTGCCTTGTAAACAAGGACTTTTAGTACATAAACTTGTACTTAAAATGAAGGCAATCCATAGCCCTTTTAACTATTTCCTCAAATACCACTTGGTCTTAGTGAACACAAATTCATTAAGTTAACCAAATTCGAAGACAAATGAAATTTCTTAGTTAGAAAAGACTTGAATACATAATAAAAAACATGTAAAGTGACAAATCTACTAAACATAAATACATACAAAGAGGCTCGGGCAAGATTTCACCTTATCGGGCAAGGTTGAAACGTCTTGCAGACACTTATCTTTTTGTTTACAGAGGTTTGTATGCTAAAAAAGGTGATAGATAGCTAGGTTCTACATAAGGGAATCGATACTACAATACTAAGTTAAAGTAGTAGAGCTTTTACAATGGACAAAAGATAGCTTTTCTAAGAGAACTATCGCTAAAAGGACTGAATCTGGACAAGTGCCAGCTTTCTGGGTATGAACTAGCTTGAGAGCAAAGTTTGGATGCCCTTTATTTGATTGGTTAAGTGTCCTTGATGCCTGATGTCTCTCTTCCCTTTTATAGACATTTTGGCCCGACTGCTTTCAACCTCAATCTTGCCCGAAAGCTCATGAAGGGTAGTGAGTCATCATCTTTTTACTTATCATGCCACTAGAAAGTGTTTTTTTTGTCCTGAGAGTGAGTTGGCGTCCATCACTTATCACTTCATCCATAGGTATGTGGCCTATATCTTTGGCTGAAATGGCCTTAATTTGCTTTAGGCCTGTCGATTGGGCTTCGGGCAAGTTCATATTCTTTTGGCACCATTGGGCCTCCCTTTGTGCAAAGCCCAATGTTTAAATATTAACCTAAACAAGGACGAACAGTGACCAATAAAGTGTAGGAAGTGGATAGCGGATAGTCTCATCGGTACAGGTCTTGGGTTTGGAAATTCCATCACGAAGTCGAGTAAGCATGGGATGAGTGGATTGGGACGGCACGGCATGCACATGGTGGTTTAGCGGTGAAGAATGGGGGCATGAAGTGACCCAATGCCGCTGATTGGCATGAGGGAAATGGGCTGCTGAACTGCATCAATAATTGCCTGGGCGGGAACATGAGTCTCGGCTGGGGACTAGTTTCACGGCTCATCTAAAGCCAAGAAAGCCAAGGTAAAAATTGGAAGTGCGAGTGTGGGCTAGTGAACGCATGAGCTGAATGGCTGCTGAATGCCGAGATTGCTGGGCTGGGAAGGTAAGCGAGGGCCCACGGTGCTGGGCAAGACAGACGCTAAAGCAGTCCGTAGGCCCATTGATGCTGATGGGCCAGCGAAAGCTGGCAGATCAAGAACATGGCTGGGACGAACAAAGGTGGGATCAGAAGCAGTGCGTTGAGGAAAAATTTGAAACTCTATATACTCGGAGATGATGTAACCTGTAATTCTTGATAAGGAAATATATTTATGTTAAATAAAACATGAAACGACCAATTTTGGGATCTAGACACCTATAACCTTTATGTTGATGACTAAAACCGACAAAAACACACTATAGAGACCGACTTTCTGACTTATGAGAGATGAAGGCTTCTAAGTGGGGGAAGCAAAGACAACCGAAAACACGTTGATGAGAGTAGGTGGGAGAGTCCGTAAAGAATGGAGGAGGGAGTGGACCAATCTAGAACGGCTGAGGATAGGAGAGTTATTAAATGAATTGCCGTAAGAGTGGCCTCAACGCACAAGGAGTAAGGCAGGTGACGGTAAGTAGTGGAGAGCGGATCATGGTAGCAATGTGACAGTGTTTTCGTTCGATAAGTCTATTTTGTTGTGGTGTGTGAAAACAATAAAAACGTTGTTAGATGTCAAAGTTATTATAAAATTTGGTAAATGCACCATTGACGTATTCAGTTCCTTTGTCACTTTGTAAAAATTCAAATGTAGCTTGAAAAATATTATGGGCCATGGCCACAAAGGGTTGAAAGTGAAAAAGTACATCCGAATTACGTTTAATAGGATGAATCCAACTATAACGAGAAAAATCGTCAGTAAAGAGCACATAGTACCGTTGACAAGTAAAGAAGGAATAGGAGGCATCTAGACATCAAAATAAGTCAAGAAAAATAAAATAGTAGAATGATTATTATCATTTAAAGGAAATGGAAGTTCATGCTATTTACTAAAGGCATTGCTCGTACAGAAAGATTTTTCTAATTCAATGGAAGATCTAAACTTGAATGGAGACAAGATATGACAGGGAATGATGGATGACCGAGACGATTGTGCCAGGTGGTGGAGGAGACAATAGCAAGAGCT
>JAOEHR010000434.1:8414442-8425762 GCA_025448175.1 Aronia arbutifolia
GATCCTCCCACTACCTCGCTAATTAGAACCCTAATGGGTTGCACTCTGATAAGCTAAGATTTTGGAAACTTTAAGAACATTGTCTTGGGCCTTAAAAGTAATTTTCGGGTTCCTATTGGGTATGTAACTAAAGTTGTGCTTGACAACTTAAATGGGAAATTCCAAAAGGCCCCTCTATGACCGGTTTTGGGGACTTTATGGATACATCTAACTCAGCGGTTTTGGAGAGCAAAGAGAAGGAGGAAAGCCACCATTCTTCTCCTTCCCTCCACAAAACTTAGCTACTGTGAGGAGAGAGTGCTAGCACTCCTCTCTCTTCGTATATATGTTATCTCATCTTCTTTTCAAATCAAGGTTTGTGAAGATAATTAGAGGTCATCTATAATGGTGAATTTTGGAGATCTTACTCACACCTAGAAGAATGCAAGGAGACCAAATGAAGACACATCCATGGAAATTTGAAGGTCTTTCCTCAGAGGTGATAACTTTAGTTCTAGGAACCAAAGAGAGCTTCAAGGGTATTATCTTCTCATCATCCCTTCAACTTTTGTTTGGAACAAAATATATATATATGGTTCATCAACCCTTAGGCCTTCAAGATTTTGTAAAGGATTTGGTTTTTGAATATATGCATATCTAGCTTTTGCATTTAATTTGATTTTAAGCATGAGTTACTTAACGAATCCTCTAATTTCACACAATTTTTCCTTCAACAAAGGAATTGGTCATATCAATTTACAAATTCTAAATTTTGTCCAAACTTCAAGTAAATTTCCTATCATCCTAACGAACAGTAAGTGAAAAATGGTAAGACAAAAAAATGGGAACGCCCAACCAAAATTCAAAATCTATATTTTAGAATATACAATATTTGAAGGAGTACTAAATCACAATATTATGATATAGTTAAAGAACGTAAATTAACTATAGCTAATCATCTATAAGGTTTTTCTTGGAATTTCTATGTTGTTGAACGACCAAAATTGAACCATTGATATTAAGATCTGAAGAAGCCAAGAGATCCCCAACAGTTCCCAATTCAGGGCACTCTTCCCAGTCACTTAATTCAGTTGTCAATGGAGAGTGTCCTCGTCCACCCTTCCCTACTATAAAAAGAGAGTACAAATCCCCTATGTCTCTTAGAGCTGCCACTGTTTCTGCTCCATTGTTCACCTGCTTTTCAACATACCCAACTTTACCTGATGCCACATACCTGGCCAACAAATTAAGAAACAAATGTTTAGAATATATAAATTTGCAAAATTAGTTAAATTAATTTAAGACTTCTTGCCTAAAATGATATGAGACTCAATTATTTTGCTTGTCGAGAGTTGCTTTCAAGATCTTGGCAATGCAAGTTACGACATATTCGTAGAGAAAAGAATTTTATGGCTGATACCTTAAACCTACGAAATCACTATTTTGATAATCCTCCTTGTTCAAATATTTGTTTATGAGAATCGACTTGGGACGACTTATTTTTGCTTGCTTTGTTTGGGCTATAAGCCCCGTTTTCAACCAAAAAAAAAAAAAAAAAATCTGAGATGTCCCATATAAAGTGACAAATATTAAACTTCCATATTCAAAGTAATTAAGAAAGAGTCGTACGTACCCATTATAAAAGTCATTGAGAAAAGCATTGTCAATGTCATTCCCGGTTTCTAAACTCGACAAAGCCATGAAAACTTCAATGTCATTATTCCCCAGTTCATTCTCCACCTTCATATTCCTCGTATTCGACGATTCTGCTGGCAGAAACCTAATCACTGTCAAATTAACTCTAGGATGATTCGCGATCCTTGTACTCCAAGCAATCGCCTCGCGGTCATCCGGTCCGCCAAAGAAGAGGGTTGCAACATGTTGCACAACGTCCACCGTGAACAACTGCGAAAACCCTAGCGCCCCAGCAAGCCCCTTTTCGACAATAATCCCAACGGAACTCGGAGCATGACGAAGAATTTTTTGGTTTGTCGTCCGCACCGCCTCTTTCCCAGATTCCATTTTCCCGTCGATTCTTTGATGCTTGTGAAAGGGCAATAAAATGATAGTCGCACGCAAGTCCTCGGCAGCGTTGCACACGTCCTCATGCAAATTCGACACTGTCGAGACAGCCTTATTGAGGTTGATTAGGATTCGAGTCTCAGCAGTGAAGGCATCCACAGCTGCGTGGATTTCGAGCACATCGTTTCCGCCGTACTCTTCTTCGTCGCTCATTTCGTCAGCCTCCAGCTCGTGATACGACACGTTCGTGCGGCGTTTCCGATTCAGCTCGATCAGGTGGGTCATGTAGGGCATGATGGAGGCTGTTTGGGAGCCCCGCATTGAGGCGATGACCGAGAGTATGGCTGACATGTGGCGAGGGCCGTACACACAGGCCAGCAGTCGAAGCTCATTCTGATCGGGCTTTTCCAGCTCAAAGCCAAGGGATGTGTGTGTATGAGTGAAGAGTCTTTCTTCTCTTTTCATTAACAAAGCCACAACTGGCCCTGATATTACGGTGTTAATCACTATTGTCATTAGTAACAAGTTGTAAGCCGTCGGGTTCCAAGTCTGAAACAATAGAAAAATGAAAAATTAATACCCAATTAATTTAGGTAAGGATGCATGGAATTGGTGCATGAAATCTGCAAATAGAACTACTTACACCACATATACGAAACAACCAACTCATTTGAATAGCCGTGTCTAGTGTCTATAATTCGAGATGACTAGTGAATGTGGTATAAGTAGCGTTATTAAAGTTTCCTCTCGGCCGTTTGAAAGATGGGATCAGCAATGTAGTCATTAAACATGTTACTGATATATGCAAGATTAGTCTTTTTTAGTTGAATGTGCAATCAAAATTTCCAAACAACGTAATCGAAGTTAAGAACCTTACAACTAGTGCCTTTGAGGCGCTGCCAACAAACAAGATATCAGCATGTCCCTTCAAGCTCAAGACAAAACCAAGGAAAAGCCCCTCATTTGGTGGAATCTTCAAATAGTGGCAAACCGCAAAAGTTCCACCAATCTTGCTACTGAGGCTCAACAGCACAAGTATGAACACAATCAGTACATTTCTCCAGCTTTTCAAATGACTCGCATCAAATTGGAAGCCAATATAGCCGAAGTAAACTGGGAGTACAAAGTTGTGGACAGAATAAGTAAGTTTGTGCAACAAAGTTCTGGCCGTTTTGCCTTCCTTGGGGAACACCATGCCGGCAACAAAACAAGCTATCACACTATTAAACGTGCGCATTTCAATGATCATTGAACCAGCTATTAGAATAGATAAAATGAGAAACACCTCGGGGTTTCTGAGGTACTTTTGCTTATTGGTTCGTTTGTTCAACCAGACTGCCAAGTACTTGAACCCAAAAAGTATTGGAACCATGCCTAGGAGGATCAAGAAGCCATCCCGTATATTAGTAACTTTTGAGAACGCGATGATCAAATTGAAAACAAGTAAGCAGGTGAGTTCGACGACCATAGCTGCAGATGCTGCCAAGCGACCAATGTCAGAAGTCGAAAACCTTAACTCTGCTCCTAAGCGATTGACAACTGGTGAAGATGTGTACGCTACAAGTAACATGATGCAAAAAACGAAACTAGCGTTCAGTTTGGCATTTTCAGCCATTAAGTGCTTGGAGATAAAGAAGGATGCAACAAGGCCAAAAATGCCGCCTACTGAGGCACCACCGTAGGCAACGATACACACAATGCGTAGGTTGTGGCGTATATAAGCAATGTCTATCTCCAAACCGAATAGGAACATGAAGAGAATCCGGCAGAAGAACCCGAACATCTCGTAGTATTCTGCAGCAGAAGCTTGAAAGAAGAATTCTTTTATTTCAGAAATATTAGACAACCCTGACGGACCCAACACCAAACCAGCCTGAATATATAAAACAAAATAGCATGTACATGCGAGTTAATTTGACATATATTTTGTTATGAGACGACCAACCAAAATCACATGTTAATTGCGACTGATGATTTCCATTAACAAATCAAACCAGTCTGATATAACATGTGTATGCGAGTTAATTTAATATGTTACGTATGTTAAGAGACTATAATCCGAATCACAAGTTCGAACATGAATACCCTCGATGAACGATTCAGACCGACAAATGTATTTGCAGATGAAGAAAATGATATACTTACAAGAATCTGAGCAATGGGGCCTGGTTGTCCCAAGGCCTTGAGCAGAATGTGGAAGAAATGTGAGATGACAAGGATGCAAGCTACTTGCATGCCCATGGAGGATAGAGGGTTGACCAAATCGTCTTGGCATACGAATTTGTGAGTAGCCTCCATTTTTGTGAGGAGTATGGAAATTAACGTAAATGAATATGTTCAGAAATATTGTATATTGATTGAAGGAGGAGACAAAAGACCTGCAGATTCGTTGTCAGAGAAGCAACAAAGAGGTTATGGTTGTGAGGAAAGAGGTTATGCAACGAAAAAAATAATTCCTCTCTCAAGGGCAGAGGAGAGAGAAAGTGGGGGGGGGGAGAGAGGAATTATTATTTTTATCGTTTAATAACGCCACGTGTCGCCATTTCCAGTTGTCTAGCAAATTTGACATATTCAAGCTGGTCTCCTTTTTCCTAGCCCAAAGCTGTACAGTATAAAATTAGTTTGGTCCAACATCCAAAGACTTGGAAGCACAAACAGGTAAGAAAGAAAACTTAGAACACAATCCTGGACATGTACTATTAGATACAATCATCCAAAAATTTAAGTTTCATATTATCGTTTATTAACCATTGCACAAGACAGAAGAATGAGCTTCCTTCAGAATTTGACATCACCTTATCTCTCAGCATGTGTCTTTTTTCGGCAGTCCAGTCAGCTATCATATCTAGCACATTATGTAGGGATAATTCATCGTACGATAAACTAACCTGGGATTGTTAAGAAAATCACAATCAGCAGCATATAGAATTTAAGAACAAATGAACTAGTCCATTTAGGGTGGCCGAGGGGTCCTGGGACCTCCCAGCTCCCTCGATAGATCCGCCACTGGTATAAGGAATCAAAATGCTATCTTGTCCCGGTAGACTATAAAAAGGATAGATAGACAACAGGACTGCCAACTGGTCCATCTTCCCAATTCTTCGTCAAATTTGGAATCTCCGGCACCTCTTTCTCTCCCCTAAGTGGTTCTGGATTCCTCGCCTAGCGAATTTGGCAATTGATTGGGTTGCCTCGCATAGCAAAAGAGGGATGTTTCCGGAAGTCTGAGACCCAGACCCCCATCCGCTCTAGTTCATATTCTTTCCATCGATGGCCTCCCGTGCCCTCACTAATGCCTGACGGGGATTCTTTGTCCTTCGGGAGGCGACTCGCTGTTGGTCTTCTTACCCAGCCTTAGGGCCGCAATTCCCTTATGGGAGTCTTCGCTTAGCTGCTGGGGTCCTGGGGTATTTCCTGGGACCCTTTTCTTCTTGTAGTATCTAATTTTCTTAATAACTTGGTCTTTGTTCAAAAAAACAAAAACAAAAAAACCGGAGGTTCATGTCAGTTCATGGATACAAGAGAATGGGATTGTTCTGTGAATTGAGAACTCACTTGGCCGAAGGATTCACTTTTAAATTCTATTTTTTCACTAAAAAAATTGTTTTTATTTTTTTGTACAAACAGAGAACTTTCATTAATAAAAACTAATACAAGAAACGGAAGGCCTAGGGGCAAGCCAAATACAAGTAAAAGCTAAAAGTAAAAACAACCGACAAGCTCATAAAGAGCAAGCTTACATCAACAAAAACCCTAGATCTAGAAAAAAGCAAACTCCACCACGCCAGCTGTGCCGCCATCGCCGATCCGTCGCCACCACCAAGAGAATGAACCCACGAACAAACTGGATGAACGGAAAATGGGGGTAAGCGAGCCACCCGCGCAAAAAGCGCTCCCATAATCCTACCAAATAGTGCTAAACGCACTTTAATAACCACCCAACACCAAGGTGCATCGCCGGAGGGAGACACGCCATGGGCTGAGTAGCGAAGGTTGGCAGGGAAGGATTGACGATGGGGACAAACATCAGGGGTAAAAAGGGGCATAAAAACCCAAATCTGAGACATGCTCAAGGATGTTGAGACAAGGCTCAAGGAAGCTAGTGAAACGCAGTAAAGAAAATCAGAGAAATAAAGGAAAAGCAGAAGTGAAAGGGGGGGGTGCGGGGTGAGAAAGAAGATCAGAGGGGGCGGAGGGGGGAAGGAGGACTGGGTAGCGGACTAGAGAGGAGGAAGAAAAGGGGTAGCAGCAAGGGGATGCATGCCGACCCCAACCAGAGGAAGGAGTCGGCAACGAAGGCTAGGCTGGGGTTTGGAGGGTTCCTGTGAAAGAGAGAAGCTGGAGTGGCTAGGGTTTACTTTTGTTTGGGTACTAAAAAAATTGTTAAAAACTACAAAATACAAGGCAGACATCAATGCATCTTTTTGTAGTCACTCTGAATTTTTCAGTTTACTGTTTATGTCGTATTATGTTGTGTTACGGATCTATTCATGTTATTCTCGTACACATATTTACTAATATTATATTTTAAAATATAATTTACATTTAGTTACCGCAATATATGAATTAATAACATCAATAATACGCATAGTAGAATTTAACATCAGGGTTGTTTCTTCCCCTGTCACGAACAACCACCCTCTTCTTTTCGATTGATATTGCTGGAGCTCGATAAATGCATCGTCATAAGCAATGAGCTTGGAGCTCAAGTGGTTAAGCGCATCTAGTTTAACACTGCATCGAACTATCTACCATGACATGAGACATTTCCACTTTTACTACACTGAATAGCATAACTATATACGTGACTTAGGTATGATCATCAGTATAATGAGTTCGCCTCCTTGCACCCAAGTTCGAATTCTAGTAGTTTCAAACTTCGCATGTAAGAAAAACAAATATCAGATCTATTCAAGTGGGATGAAACAAAGATGAACTTGTGTTCACTCCCTCCCACAAAATATCATTAGGTTGTACAAATGGATTCATCTCAACAAGTTTGAATTATTTTAACCTTCCAAGACTAAACCGGAACAGTGATTTGACTATGTTCGGTCCACGTAAACGTTAAACTCCATGCCTAAGATTTACATCACAAATTATTCCTCTGTAAAAGGCACAAACTGAAAGCAGCTATGGATAATAGGATTACACCTGAAAATTTGACAAGGTTTACACACAAAATGACGCCGCTGAAGCAGCCTCGTGCCTCAGTAGAGTAGCTCCTCGAAAACAGGATCTATCTGTTGTCCCCATTTCCCATTGTACAATTCCAAAAGCTTCTCAGCCGGTGTTACACCTGCAATATAATTAACGTTCGACGTAAACACCATATTCCCCCGAAAAGGCAAAGCTATAGAAACTATAGTGCACATCATGGTCGATAATAGAAAGTTGGCTTGGCTTTTCGAAAGAGATGGTGCAACAGCACGATCATAAGGGAAAATAGAAAAACAAAAGAGATACGAGAGGAACTCCCCATTACATACCAGTTCTAACCACCTCCGCTACCTCATTCAAGAATCCTGTTTCTTTGAAGCCTCGTCTTTCCAGGCCATCCTGTAGAAGAAGGGATGCCATAATCTAGTCATGCACAGGCACAGGCTCACAAAAACTTAAAGAGAGCACCGAGAGAAGCACAATTTACCCTTGCCAACTTTACAACATCTTGAGCTACATGCTTGAGCAATCCATCCCGAAATGGCGTCTTTAGACCAGTTATGGGGACCTACTAAAAGTAAATTTACAATTAGGTTTGCAAATTAATCACTGTTTAGAAATGTAAGAGGTTTATCTCTAATAAAGAACAGAAGTATGAAATTTATCCTGTAGTTCAAACTTCAAACTTCATAAATAAATATAGATTTGAAGGAAAGCTAAACAAGCAAATTCCAAAGCCGTGCAATTTCGCTATTGATTTTATTAGGAGAAAACAGAAAGACAGAAGGTTGGTCACCGGTTCAGAAGATTAGCAAACGAGAAAGAAATTAGTAAAACATGTCACTAGATCCCTATAGCTGGACTTTGACCACAATGGCTAGGCTGTCTAATTTCCCTGGCTGCCCACATTGTGATTCCATTCCAGCACCAAATGTCTCTTCCTAGGCTCCAAAAGTGGCATAAAACAAGTTACAAACAAGTGCAAAAAACTTGCAACCTGACAGCATATGCCGTATGTGCAAGTGTCAACCACTCCCCAGGGTGATTTTTTCTCAACTTTTTCAAACGCACATATGTCTAGAATAGAGCTCAGACGACACAAGTTTGAATTCATGCATGCAAAGATAAATGAAAAGGAGTTTTATACTTTCTTTTCATTAAGACAAACAAATGGGCTTTGTTGTATAGGATCACCTTATTTCTCAGCATCTGTCTTTCTTTAGGGGTCCAATCAGCTGTAAGGTCTAACACGTTTTGTAAGGAAACCTCGTCGTACAAAATACCTACCTGAAGTTTGAGACAAAATCACAATCAGCTTATGTTGCTGGCTATTAGTAGTTAATAGCATAACCTGCAGAAGCTAGATAGCTGTCATTCAGAGATGTTTTAGCATTTCACAGACAACACATGAGACACAGAGGATAAAAAAGAAACACCGGTAGATATAAGATGATAAATGCTTGTTCTATCTTTACGTAATTAAGAGAAGATAATGTTAATAAAAAGTGAAATATTTAAAATGTACGCTTGTGACTTGCATATAAGTTCAGATTAACTAGTTATGTATAAAGTGTCACTTACCCAAAATGCAGGCAAAGCACATAATCTCCTCCAAGGCCCTCCATCAGCACCCCTCATCTCCAAGTATCTTTTTAGCCTGACCTGAATGAAAAAATAAACATCGTATAATTATGGAACAGCATTCGAAAACATGAGGTGGTCATTTGATTATTTGATGTTAGCATCAACCTCAGGGAATATAGTTGTCAAATGATTCTCCCAATCGTTCAGGGTTGGCAATTCACCCGGAATGCAAGGAAGCTTCCCTGCCAAAAAGTCCTGTATGGAGATAACAATACCAATGTCTTCAAAAAATTAGTAGCTTCAAACAAAGATAACTACAGAAGAAAGCCTCAAATTACAAGACCGTAAAGGAAAGATGGAAACCCGGAATGTCATTCCAGTGCAATCGATATACTTCTTGTTCCGATAAACAAAGTACATGGGAACATCAAGAGCATAATCTACATACTGCTCAAACCTGCATATCAAATAAAATAAAATAAACAATACATATAAAAATAATTGAATCATTAATAGATAATTGTACAACTTCGAACGGCGAATAAGCCTTCAGTAAGCAATGACCACACAAAAATGGCCACTAAAGTTACAACTGGAAATCAATTCAAGCATTACACACTATGTGCAGAGCTAAATAGTATAGACAAAAGAAGTTAAGTGAATATATATATAAATATATACATATTTATATATCATCTAGAACCATTCTAAATTCATTATACCATTCATGTACTCCATATTTCAATTCTCCATACAAAACCATCATATAAAAAAAAATCATTAATCAAACACAAACCAGACATAACTCCGTTTTTAGCATCCAAATAGACCAGTGATAGAAAGTATGACCAACGAGACTATATTTTGGTAAACAGCCAAAAGTTGTATATCCAAAAACCAAAATTGCACACAGACCAAACATCAGCGAATGTTCTCACATCAGGTTTTGATTTGTTTGGCTGAGATTTTTAAGAATAGCACATTAATGAACAAACAAAAAAGCAGATAAGGCTAACAGGGAGATCAAGGACCTGTTTCTTAACAGACACTGAACTTTCTATGCTAAGTGATGTCATCTATCATCAAATATTTGGATTCTGAAGAACAAAATTCTAGCCACAAAAAGCAAGTACTAATTCATAAAATACAAGTAAAAGCCTTACCCAAAAGAGTCATCAAAAACAAAAGGAAGCATGCCAGTGCGATTATTGTCTGTATCAGTCCAAATTTGGCTGTTACAACATGTAGAAAAATCAATAGAGATGCCAAGTCCCAACCAAAAACAATACGGACACCACAGAAAATTTTAATAGCATATATATGACAAGAACATGAGAACAATAGAAACCTTCTCATGCTTAGAAAACCATTTGGCTTTCCTTCAGTGAAAGGTGAATTTGCAAATAGAGCTGTTGCTATCTGTTTCATTTGTTGAGAGGTTAGATACCACATAAGTAACAATTTTACATCAAAACAAGATACCACAATTTCTCACAGGCTGCAAGGCAAGACCAGCACGAAATTTCCTTATCATGTCTGCTTCAGAACTGAAGTCCAGATTGACCTAAAAAGTTAGGGAAAAAAAAAGGATTTGCATGAGCTACAAATATTTGACTACTCACCAAAATCAATGGAATACCAGATTATGAAACATAACTACGTGTAAGAAGTATTCGTCAAAAGTACCTGATTAGATTAGTAACAAAGATCTTACCTGTACAGTGCAAGTTCTGAACATCATATCAAGTCCAAGGGTGCCAACTTTTGGCATGTAATTTCTCATAATATCATATCTTCCCTGAACCAAAATTCTCAATCAGCATGCATGTAACCAAAGTATATAAAAGCAATGAAAAGTGACATTATTAAAGCTGTTACTAGACCAAATTGGGACAACAAGTAAATACAGTATGAAATTTCAAAAGCAGCATTTGATATTAGCATCTAATGACAAGAGTTACTTTAGACGAGTGGTGTGCTTTGGTGTTCCTTTTCTCATTATAAAACTAATAAGAGGTTGTTTCAAGAATATGATTAAAAGTATCCATCAAATAAAGCTGCAACCCTTCTATAGCCTTCCAATAACCAGAGGAATGCTTCAGCAACTGTACGGCTGTGCATCTCAATTTCCAATCTAAACAAAAGATGGGTTCATGCATTGCCATATGGTTGAGAAGAGGATTCAAAAATACCTTGGGCATAATAGGTATGTCCTTAAGTCCCCATTTGGGCTGAAAACCGATTCCAAGAAATCCGATTCCCATTTCCTCTGTAATTGCTTTGACCTAATAAAAGTTAATAGAGAACAAATTTACTCACCAAATACAAAACAACAATAAAAACAACAAATAGAAAATTCATTTGTCAACTAGACTTTACTTAAAATCAATTTATGCACGAAATATGACAATACTTTGCACTTCATTGTAAAGTACTGTTGTTTTTTCTAACCTGATAAAGGTGTGAATTGACTTCAGCACAAGTTTGATGCAGTGTCGCAAGAGGTGCGCCACTAAGTTCAAATTGACCTCCAGGCTCCAGTGATATGCTTTGCTTACCCTGTCCCATAATGTCA
>JAOEHR010000434.1:8540140-8552813 GCA_025448175.1 Aronia arbutifolia
TTGTCCTTATCATAAAATATAAAGCCCTTTTGGTTAAATAATAGTATAGGGTGGTTTTTGGTTAAATTAAACTTAATATAAGCCATTTTCATTAAAGCTCCCTTTTTTTTCCCCACATCAAATAGGTAATAATTAAGCGATCGATTTCCTAATCCAAACTGGTTCAGTATTCACATCCTACAAATAGCTAGCCGGTCATTCTATTTCACTTATCACTAACCATTATTCTCTCTCTCTCTCTCATATAAAGTGAAGTTGCACATCATGTATATTATCACCAGAAACCCTAGCTCCGATGAGGTCTTTGTTTCTCTTCATGAACCAATACCCTATTTCGTGTTTCACCCCCTCTTTCAATATTCTAGAATGATGGAAGACGAAGACGACGAACAAGCAGTAGAAGAGTCTCCACAGAGCTAACCCTAGCCCCTGCTTCCAGCACTTCATATGTTCACCAAGTCTCAACTACTCTGACGTTAGGGTGCACTTCACAATATATTCACGAAGTTGCAACTACTCTGACGTTAGGGTGCACTTTTCAGTGCCCACAATATGTTCACGAAGTTTCAACTACTCAACGTTAGGGTGCACTTCCCACTGCCCACAATGTGCTCACGAAGTTTCAACTACTCTGACGTTAGGGTTTCCGTCTTCGATGTTGTCCGCCAACAAGAGAGAAGCAGATATTCAAAACCCTTCTCCTTTCCGTTATCCGAACCGTCGACAACTACCACCGCTCGAAGTGAACAATATTAAGCAGGAAGCCGAGGAGGAGGAGGAGGAAAAGACCTGGAAAATCAGGAAGACGCTGATGACAGGTGACCTCGGAAACACGTGCAGATTTTTGGAGACAAAAAGTTTGGTTAGCAACTAGCAAGGGTGCCAGAGTTATAGTTCGCAACTGCGATACGAATTCAAACCAAAAATTGAGTGTCAGGTATTGGAAGAGCTTTACCTTCTCAATGGAAGGTGGGGCAAGTTTGCGAAGAGGAGAAGGTTGAAGGAGGGTGATGAAATTGGGCTTTACTGGGATGCTCCGACTTCCAGGTTCATGTTTTCGGTTCTCCGACGGGCAGACCAACCAACCAGCTGCTCTTCATCCTCGACAGTCTCGGTAGCAAAAAGGATCGGAGAAAGAAGAAGAAGAAATTTTAGTCAATTCTCTGTCAGTTATCATGTTTAGCGAACTTATTGATTACTTCTCTTTATTGTCTTTTCTTTTGGTACATTCCAATTTTTCCATTAGCTTTATGGACGACTTTCTTAATTTCGTTTAACGAGGAAGATCTTGTAACATTTTTTTTTTCTTTCAACTCGTTTACCTTCTTTAATTCGAAAGAACCAGAGAATTTGATTTATGCTTATGTTCAATATGTACAAACATACAGAAACACGGTAAAATTATATGGTACTTGAGCACTGCCACGTGGTATATCAAATTCATCTATGTTCAAACAATTGGTTGTAATATTATACCTAAATTAAGAAGAAATAAATCATTCATGCATATTATAACATATGAACTGATTATACAAGTGTAAGTATTTTAATACCATACAATAATTTTTCTAAATTATGATCCCATGCATACGTATTGCATGCCTGAAAAGTTAGACTAAAATATAGGCAAACTTTAATTAAAAATAAGAGAAATGCTAAGGTGATTCTCTTAAGATGGGACTCTCCAAAAACTTTCCACCACCTCATACTTTTAGCATAATGTTTTATAATGTTGGCACGGGAATTGTGCAAAAAATATGAGGTGGCGGAGAGTTAGAGTCCCACCTTTGAGAGATCTCCTTAGCATTTCTCTAAAAATAAAGGATTGCGAAATTAAAATAGAGAAAAAAAAATTAAGGGTAAAAGTGTACAAAATGGAGAGATCCCAAAAATCGAAGTTTTTTATACTATTGATTCTTAAGTACATATAGTACAATGTCAAAGTCTGAAGTCTCCAGTTGCCATTTTTCAATATTAAGACAAATGGAAACTACTAATAGACTACTAGTAGGAGCAGAAATTCAAATCGCATTAGTACAGTGAGTTTCTGAGAACAATGCCAGGGAAGTTAAACTACTAATAGCTGTCCAGATCGCGTTTTTAATTCCAGCGTTTGGAAGACCTCACTGATGAGCTGCTGCCGGCAGTAGATTTCCGAGGACCTGTAATGCATTAGGGGAATGAGTAAAGAGAAGGGGCAGCGTCGAGAGAAGGAAATGAAGGGGGGAGGGAACGGAGGTTTGGAGAATTACAGTAGCAACGGTTAAGGTAAATGAATGGCTGCTAGTCTAATGCTTGAATACAACACAACTGTTAAATGCAGACAGAAGAATTCAGATACATACTTGGCAAAGCCTTTGAGGAACTTCTGATAACTGACATCCGAGTAGCTTTTGTTTCTGCTAACTTAGGTGATGGCTTTGGAAGTTTAGATGGTGCAAACCTTGAATAGTGGCCCAGATAATTTCAGCAATTAATTATTGTTCTTACTAACAAAATAGCACGTTATCAATCACATGAGGTTGTGAGGAAATGGGAAACTCACCTTACTGTGCGCTGGGACGGTGTCTTCTCGTCTCGAGCATTCTCAGCTTGAGTTTTCGTATTTCCAGCATATGTATTTTCTGTTGGTTTTGTAACATCAGGGAAAAGAGAAAACTCCATAAAACTGGCCATGGAACCCTCGGTTTCTGTTCCCATTGAGAGACCGCCATCAGATATATCGCTTAATCTCTCACCAGAATCTTCCTCACCAAAGCCCAAGAGTTCAAAATCTTCAATGATTTTTTGACTTGACTCATCTCCATGCTTTTGTTGAGTTGAGTGCTCCTTGTGACGTCTAAAGTCATCAATTGACTGCTCAGAACTGCCATCAGAATGCTTTCCCCTACCTCCATACTTTGGTTGAGTTGAATGGCCATTATGATTTCTAAAGTCATCCAGTGACTTATCAAAACCAGCTTCAGGACTCTTTGTCTCACCTCCATGATATGACCGAAGCGAATGTTCTTTAGTATCTTTAAAGTCATCTGCTGACTGCTGAGAACTATCTTCAGAATGGTTTGCCTCACCTTCATGCTTTGTCTGTGGCAAATGTTCCTTGTGATGTCTAAAGTCATCCATTGACTGAGAACTACCTCCATTCTTTGACTGAGGAAAATCTTCCCTACGATTTCTAAGGTCATCTATTGACAGCTGAGAACTAACTTCAGAACGCTTATCACTATAATATCCTGAGCGTCTTCTACCTGGACTTTTTTGGCTCAGTCGAGGAGACCCAATTGAATGTCTTCTTGGAGAAGAAGACGCAAATCTTAGTGAGCTCATGCCACGGTGTAACCCATTACTATTAACCTTCAGCAATCGTTCAATCTCCTCATCTTTCTTAGCAATTGTGTCCCTGAAGGATGCCACCTGCAAGATTTAACAGAATTACACAATTGAATAAAAACATTTTCTCTCTAATTCTGAGGGGATACAATATTTGTCAGCTTTGCACTGTTGCAACCCCAATATTTCATCTTGCCAGCTGATCATGTCAATATTATTAATCTGGGAACCTTTTTTTCTGGCCAAAGGAAAACCTCCTACAATCATTGAGGTTTTATACCCAAAAGCCACAGTATTGGGAGGTCATACTGTGAACATGAAAAATACCCCTCCTATGAGCTTCCATGGAACAAATGCTTTCAATCAACATATCCTTTATTACATACACCGAGTCACTGAGTATGCAAAGTATTCTCAACAGTCTACCAGAAATAGACCCGGAGGCAATGCTGGAAACAGCATCAAAATAGGGCGCCTAAACAGAGAAAGGCAAGTTCATGTTAGAACAATTCTCTATTGGTAGTTGACATGCTAGATAGGGCACCATCACACGTGGCAGGTGCATGCTCTGCTCTCTGAGCAGTAATTTGAAGTGGGAAGCCAGAAACACTTAACATTAAAGGAACTCCAGATGCAGTTAACTCTCGTTATAGCAAATTTATTCCATTGGTGCCTGCAATGCTCGCTAAACCTCCACTGGGTTCAGTGAGCTTCTTTTTTGCCTTTGTTTTTTTTTCTTTTTCAATGGAACAGAGTTAATGACCAGCAATAGCATTCCTAGTTGACAACCCATTACTTTCATAGGAAACAAAGAAAAAGAATCAAAAGGACATTCAATTTTCCTTACCCTCTACTTATTTTACAATACTAATTTGAAAAGGTAACAGAAATTATCTTAACTTAATCCAAAAGGCAGAAAGGAACTACATCTAAGTAGACATATTCAAAAAATAAAGTATTTGTACCTGTTCCATAAGTTCTCTCACATATCTTCCCTCTTTGTTGCTCCGGGCAGCACCTAATTCAACACCAGAAACCCTCTCTGCAAACTTCAGTGTACTTGTAGTTTCAGCAAAGGATTGAACATCCGGATTCAGCTGTACAAACATAAGTGTCTTCGCTTGACCACCTACAGTTAGGGAAGCAAAGCAATAAATAAACAATCCATAAATTGAAGATGGTGAGAATTATAGAACATAACTTGCATACTATAACAATGAACTTGTCATCAAGAATGAAACCAAATAATTGAACAAGTACCTAAAGAACTCTGAAGCACTTGAGTTAATTTGCTGTTTCTATACGGTACATGTGAAGACTTCTGTGCAAGAGCAAAAATCACATCCCCGAGAGCAGACAGTGATTTGTTTATATGCTGTGCCTCCCTAAGCCTATCTCCAGTAGCTTCAGAGCGATCCACTCGTTCGCTTCCGGCAAGATCCACAAGGTGTAGACTACCACGCATTGAAGTGTCAGACTTCAAGTCCACGCCACGAACATGAACAGTCAAAACACTGCACCATTTTTATTGATTAAAAAGCATGTCTCATGGCAGAACAATTAATATAATGTCGGTCAAAAAAACTCTCTACTCAGAATATAACCTATGAGATCTGCTGCTTCTTTCATTTAGGGCCGTGGCACCAACTGCCCGGTTCATCAACCCAATATTCATTAACTTTAGGACATCTGCAGTTGAATTAACAGGATGCATGCTTGCATCAGGGACAGCCAACCCATTTGGTTGGGTAGTATTCCAAATCCCAAGTGTGTGCAAATTAAGGGAAACCAAATCTTTTGTAATACCAAAATGAGGAATCATATAAAATAAATAAATATGAACAAAACTATTAGTCAACACAAGCACCCACTTCTCAACCGTGGCATTGAAAAGGTAACACAAATTAACGGAATGAAGGATATCTTTTTTGGGGACCCTCACTTGAGAGTAGATCACGAACTTGTTCATTATATATCTCTACCATTTGAACACCAACTTCATAAGCTATGGAGTGTTCCCTGCTCTGAGATATTTGGAAAAGATCATTTAATGCTCGATAGTTGACACCCCAGTCATCTGTCGATGATACACTAGGCCCAGTCTAGAAGTAACACAAAAAATATGTCAAGACACAGGTAAAAATAATTTCAACTGTTGATCTGAGAAATAAAAAAACATACATAAACTCTTACCATGGTATATGTCTTTCCTGAACCAGTTTGACCATAGGCAAATATACAAACATTGTATCCATCAAGGACAGAACGAATCAATGGTTGGGTGTCTAAAAATACGTCCTCTGTTGACATAGGTAAATATAAGTTTGCCAATAGTAATGACAAAAATCAATGCCAACATCCGTGTTATACAGTATTAGATATTAAATACCTTGTGTAGCTGCAGGACCAAATACTTTGTTAAATTTAAACAGCCTGCGACTGTCTTTTCCTTGTTTAGAGGGATTTGCAATAACTAGATCACCATTTTCACCAACATATTCTATGGTGGTTTGCTTTTGGCTTTGACCCGGAAGGAATGGTCTTATTCGACAGTACACTCTAATATTACCTTCATAAAAGAAAGCATCATAACCAACCAACCCGAAATCAATTCAAAATATGAAATAACATTATTATAATTGACAATATACCTTTCAAATCCTGAACCTCATTATACAATTTCCGATTTTCATCAAGAACAGCATGATACTTTTCAGCAGCATCTGTCAGTCCTTTAAGCTTCAAACCTTCAATATGAAAAGCATAAATTGTGAAGAAATGCCCTTCCCAAGAAAACATTACAAATTATCAGCAAAATTAGAAATTAATTATCAGTCTTACCCAAGTAATTAAAATCTTCGGAGTAACTTATTTTTGTCTTCAAGATTTCATGTCTAGTGGACTCCAAAGCGCCACTTAATTCCTGTAAAGCATCAGTATATCAGGTTGTAGAATCAACGTCAACACATTGAATCCATGAGACAAAATTAATGTCAATAACGACAAACCTGCAAAGCTCCAGATTGGTAAGTTACAAAACTTTGATAAGTGCGTTCTTTATTTTTCCATCTCCCTGATTCATTTTCCAAGGATGCCTCTAGTTCTTTCTGGTTCTGCTTTGAATCTGTTAGTATGCTCTCAAGTGCTTTTAACTTCCTTTCCAGTTGAAGTTTAGCTTCTTTTGCATTTGCCTCTAACTTCTGGCAGTAACTTTCATGTTGACTTGTGGCCAATTCTAGTTCTTGTTTCAGTGTTGAAATCTCTGAATCCCTGTGATACTTCTCTTCCTTTAATCGCACTGCATCCTCCTCCTCAAGTTTTTTCTGCTCCTCTATATCAAACTTCTCAAGCTGCAAGAAAATAATAACCATATTATAGCAATTATATAAAAGTTTCCTAAAACAAGAACTAGAAATCGCCTGCCTTTTTCTACATATGAAAACGTATCTTACAAATAATATCTGAGAGTCTTTTGTTTTGTTATTTAATCAGCATTTTCATAGTTTAGATGAGAATATTAAAAAGTTAATTATCCTTAATTCAATAGCAGGCTCTTCAGCAAATCAGGTATACACACATACAACAACAACCACCAAGCCTTATCCCATTAAGTGGGGTCGGCTGTATGAATCCTAGAACACCAATGCGCTCGGTTTTGCACCAAGTCTTCTGTTAGCTCCAAGTCTATAGTTAGCAAATTAGGTATAGACACATAATAAACAGAAATGCAGTTTGTACTTTGTAGAGATAGAACTCATTTGTTTAATGCATGGAGACAAGATTAATAAAAATAAATCATGCATGCTTCCCCAACAAGTGTTATTTCATAGAATGTCAACCAAGAAAGCATATGAGAACGGCGTACATGTTACATATATTACACAGCTATCTACACTAAGTCATAGATTCACGGGTTGGGTTTGTATAGCAGAATCAGTTTTCCGGACTTCTGTACCTATACCTTGAAGTAGGATTCTTAGGAAGAAGTGAAAAATAGCCATTCTCAGTCCAATATTTTAGAAATAATTGAAGTATTTTATTATCAGGGCACCAATGACTTTTTCCTTGGAAGCACAAAGTTAAGGGCACGGTCATTATTATGACTCATTTATGAAGTCAAAGCTAATGGGTTCAGGAAACCCACTTCTTTCCCAGGGTTTACAAAAAACTTTTGCATTTAGACATGGGAAGCAAAACCCAAACTAATTATACTAACCAAACATGAAAATAGAACACTAAACCCATTCCTTAACCATGATTCCATAACAAACACATATGCATAGTTCATAACTCACGCGGCCATATCATGTTAACAAAAAAGAACATATGGATTTGAATGGATGAGATATTCAAAAGATGGGTAAAAGAGAAGATGTGCAAGAAATACATGTGTTTCGAAGAGTTTTAAGACAAAAAAAGTCATTGAAATCAAAGAATCAACAGTAAGAAACACTTCGTCATTGCTAAATTCAAGATAGGAATAAAAGATTGAAATTGCACCTTGATATTCTGAAGCTGTTTCAGAACAACCTAAAGGAAGATGGGAAGAAGGAACAACAAATGAAAATCGATTAGATTAATATCAAAAATGATAATTTAAATTTAAAAAGGGAACCATCAACAAAAACATATTAGTCAGTGTACCTCATTTTCTTCGGTAGTCCCGGATGCAAGGGTTTCAAGTACTTTTATTTTCAATAGAAACTTCTCCTCACGGGCCTTATATATGTTGTTTTGCTACAAGAACCCAACATGAAAATTTGAACCCTTAAAACTAATGAATAGAATAAGAAAATGATATTTCTTGAGAAAAACAAGGCCTGAAGAATTTACAATTCTCAAGTTCACTGCCTGATTTACAAATCTCTGTTCAATCACTTGCATGACTTTT
This sequence comes from Aronia arbutifolia, assembly GCA_025448175.1. Classification (NCBI taxonomy): domain Eukaryota; kingdom Viridiplantae; phylum Streptophyta; class Magnoliopsida; order Rosales; family Rosaceae; genus Aronia; species Aronia arbutifolia. The sequence continues at coordinate 8,548,362 of JAOEHR010000434.1, forward strand.
CTTAGAAGATATGCTACACACTGAAATTTTTTGTAACATTATAACAGTTAGAGATACAAAATAAAATGTACAGCACAAAAAAGATAATAAATAACTGTGAATGGATTCATGAACGCTTTTACTGGCGTCCATGTATCCTCTTACGGCCATACATGAGGTACATCACCATTGTTTCTGTCGATACTGTCATCCAGAATCTTATTCCCAACATTGAAAAGTGATCGAGTAGCTGCATTCTGCAACAGAGAAAAATTGCAATATAGAATTAAAGTTTCACTTAGATACAGCAATAACTTATCATTATACGTACACCTAACAGAATGTAACAAGAAACAAAAGGGTCAAGAGATTACATCTAAACTGCTTGATTTGACTGATTCCAAAATCTTAGCATCAGAGAAATCAACAAAACTCCCCTGCTTCAGTTGCTGTCCAATATGATGTATTAAATCAGCTGATGGATCTGAAAACAAGGGGGGAAAGGAAAACAAAAGTGATTTATTAACAATATTGTCGCACATATGCAAAAATAAAATCAAAATAACATGCGCAACCCGCCACCCTTTCACTCCGAACATCCAGTCTAACTTTATAAGGCTGTTGCACTTAAGTATTAACAAAAGTACCCCAAAGAAAAAGGGCTCACACATCTAGCTTCACACCCTACCCCTCTAACGCCTAGATTCACCCAGTTGAGCACTAATGCTGTTTGGCACAGTCTACATGATCTCATATATGCAGCATATAATTGGAATAAAATCTACCACAGACCAGCATCATGGACAAAATTATATTCCTACAAAAACATAGAGAACAGTCATGGTAATAGATACCTTTCTAGGGAGCATTTCTCACTTGAAAGTGGTAAAAATAATAACTTCAACCCTAAACAACTTACCACATTTTAATTTTATGTATGCTCTTCTTGATCATGTTTTCAATCAAAGCTGAGAAAAAAGTTGCCTAAATTTTTAACAAGATAAATCCAAAAACTAAGTTGAGTTCCATTATTGTGATTTCTCTCATGTGCACCAGTTAGATGACCACAAAAAACTCTTGAAAATATTAAAGCATCTAAACCGAGATATTCAAATAAAATTTCTAAAATTTGTTCCTACATGTAGGTTCATACTTCATACAAGTCTATGATTTCCTACCTGTCACTTGAGATGTTGAGTCACTTGACTTTCCTTGAGTATCTTGTCTATTTTGAGTAGATTGTTGTCCAAATGTTGAAATATCCCCTCGGGAACGACCAATTCCCTCTAAGGATTCTACCTCCAACAAATCACTTTCTGTCCTTGTTAGGTGTTTACTGTTCTCTCCCCAAAAACCAAAATCAAAAGAAGATTTAAGTGCACCAAGGCATTGCAACACTGGCACAAGAGATCCCTGCAATTAATCCCAAACCATCAATTGATACAAGGAAATTAAGAGTTAGTTAAAAAAGATAGTGAAGAACCAAGGGTTATTTTACCACGCCAAATACTGTTACTGGACAATCCATCCAGTATAATTCTGAATGAACCTAGGACTTATTATTGGGCTGGTCAGATAGAGATATGTATTATGGTAATATAGGGAACCAGAACAAGCTTCCTCTTGCAGTTGGTACATACACCCCATGTAAAATAAACCTAGAACTCTGGATAACAGAGCTTAGGCCAAGTTGGCCACACAATGCCTCGTTTTAGTTTTATTGTATGTACCAAAGGGACCAGGTTGCTCAGTTTCATGATTGTGCTGAGGTTAAAATAGCTTCTCTGAAACCAGACGTAAATAATCCACAGGTTTGGAAAGGGTTGAAAACTGAAGTAGTCAGAGAAATATCAGTTTAACTACCTGCTCTAGGTCTATTAGGTCAAAGCGAGGGAATCCTAATTCATCCACAGCTGCCAGAAACCTCTTGACATTTGCGAAACCCGGGTCCGAACTCCCTCCCTAAATCAGGGCAAAAAACATTCAGATGAAGAATACAACACAAAAAAAACCAGGTACTACCAAATACAGAACTAATAAAACTTTAAAACAAAAAATAGAAGGAAACAACCTTAACAATCGTGAAGCATAGAAAGATTAATATACAAAGATGTTTATAAGCAAGCAAACCAGAACAGTAATCCTACCATTTCAACTGAACCAGGACACAACTTATTTAAAATTCTGCATAAAACAGTGCCATCAACCAAGCAGGCTCTGAGTTCCTCCTCGGAAGCATCCAATGGCAATCTTAAATAAGGAACAATAAAATTCAACCACTCAACCAGCGATAATATCTGGTTGTCTGCAAAAAGGAAACAGAGTTCAAACGTAAATCATGGGAAGAAGGAGCTCCAAATGGGACTAATTTTGTTTACATAAGTCCAGATATATATATATATATATAGAGAGAGAGAGAGAGAGAGAGAGAGAGAGAGAGAGTTTACTACCTTCAATTGTGCTGCCGAAACTTTCCACTGGTTCAGCATTTGCAGTTGAAGTCCCATTTAAATTTTCAAACCCCTCCTTTTCATCTATGTGTGACTTTGACCCCCCATTCTCATCTTTGTGTGACTCTAACTGAGTGTTCATGATATAATCTCCAGGAATGTCCTGTTCTTGTTATCAATTGAGGATACGCAGCTACAAGGAAACAATAATACAATGCACATACACCAAAAAGAAAATACATTAGTCTCTGTAACGGGTAAGAAACAAAAATCTTAAGAAGGGGGACAAAATCCATCAACAAATTTCCCTGAGGAAACAATGAACGCCCGTTGTGCACATGTCCCATTATGCATAAATCAACGAATCATCTAAAGTACCATTCCTCAGTTGCAAAGTTAGTAGTTCATAACTTCATGCTGTCGTGATGCATTGGCATTCCAACTACGTAATCAAATAACTAAAGAAAGATTGAAAATTTCATATACCAAATTTAGCAATTAAATCATTTCCACCATGTGCAGCCAATATAGTATCGTTTTTGTCCGTTGCAACTTACATACCATTACATAAAAAGAATTCTGCTACATAGCATTGAACATCGCTTCAACCACACCTCAAAGTGGACTATTTGTTGCTTTCCGAGGTTGATAAATCAACGAAAACCCCACACACGAAAAAAGAAAGCAAAGTTTATATAGTACATCGATCCATTTCTTCATATACACTTCATATAATAAGAAAATCACACTCAACTAGCACACACACACATTCAAATATATGTACATATATAATTATATACAAATATACATAGAATTGGCTGACATTAAACAATTACATTTCAAATAACTACTCTCCTCCTACCTTTACCTTCTCCTACCCTCAATTTTCCCAGCAACCAAACAGACCCAAATCATCCACCAACAAAAAAAAAACCATCAAAAACCCAAGAAATGACAACGAAACCCCAAACAAAATTCCAACTCAAAATCTCACCTTTCAAATTAGACAACTTCCAGCTGCATTGTCCAATTCTGAAACCCCAAAGAGAAGAACCACAAATCCGACTATCAGATCGGCAAACAAAAACCCTAATTTCAGCAAATATGGTACGAACCTGACTGGACCACAACGCCAGAGAGATCACACCACAGAGAGAGAGAAAGAGAGAGCGCTTCCCGGAGGAATTCGAATTGAAATTCCTCCGAAAATTGCAAATGCCGGAAGGGAAAAAACAAATGCTGGAATTCTGGGGACAGATCCGTTTAAGAAAAATTCAGAAATTAAAATTAAAAATAAAATAATTTTGTAAATTTTTTTTTTCTTTTTTTTTTAATTCGATTTTTGAGGTCCGAGAAGAGAGAGGAAGCAAACGTTGGGGACAACAGGGAGTGACAAGAAAGATATGGGGGATTCGTTGGGAATTTGGGATTATAATTTCCTTGTAAATTTTTATTTCGGATTAAGGGCCTGTAATTTTTGTCATTTACCGTTTGGTCCCTCCTCGAGTTTTGGAGTGAGGTTCCCGCCTTGGTATTTTTGTCTTTGTTGTTGTTATTCGAATTTTAAATTTCCAATTAAAGCCTTTCTGTTTGGACAACCAAAACTAATTAATTAAAAACGTAAATTATTATTATTGTTTTTTAATTTAAAGCTCACGGGTCAGCCTGCGCGTGGCTGTTTACGCGCTCCCCGCCGTCGCTAGCACAGGTGACAGCATCATGCTTACCTATTCCATTTCCGTATTTAGTAATTTGTTGGTTTGTTTTAGAGATTCATGTTACTCCTCCCTCTAGTTTTTGAAATTTAAAATCAATAGAAGTGATCTTAAGTTTGTCCATCATCAATCATTTTCGTAATTTCGTGAAAATTTTCTATTAAATAAGGATAAAATAGCAAAAATATTATCAATTTTGTCACTAAATTGAGGGTACTTTTGTCATTTTGATCATTCTTCAACAAATTTTTCACGGAATGACTAAAATGATTGATGGTGGACAAACTCACGGGTCATAGATTTCAAAT
>JAOEHR010000434.1:10048148-10060350 GCA_025448175.1 Aronia arbutifolia
AGTTGCTCTTAATAACTAGATTTTCTATCTTCCTTCGAAGTACTTGTCATGTATTTTTGTTACTTTTGAGTTTTTTTAATTATTTCAAACAAGTACAATTTGTTTAACATAGTGTATCAATTCCACCACTGAGGTACATATCATTCAATCTTTCATAACTTTAGTCCGAATTGCATTTAATTTTTATGATTTCAAAACCTCTCACAGCATAATGGAAGAAGAACAATCTTTGCAACTTATTTCTCCAGAACTCATGATTCAAGACAAGAATGTTAGAAATGTTGCTTCTCTCCTATCTCTTATTATTTTGTTTCATGCTACTGCAGATTACTTCATGCCATCAAATGTCAAGTATACGTTTTCCCATAAATGAATTATTTGATTGCATGCAGTTATTTCTTAATGGAAAGTGCAAATATATATACTTGGCACAAAGCAACCTGGAATTTACTGAGAGCAACATAGTAGAGGATGAGGGAAACTATCAAAAACAACGATTGGAAAGAGGTAACGTCTGAGGAACGAATGCTTTGCTTTTGGTGTTAACATGACTGCTTCAAGCTTCATATAAAAAAGGGTTCATTACACTAACACCCTTGAGGTTTATCTTGTTTTCACAAAAATCTCTCATGTTTAAAAACATTACACTAACACCGCCTAAGATTTTAATTCACTTTTTTTTTGTTTTTTGTTTTTTTTTTATTTTTTATTTTTTCGTCATACGATAGATTTGTTAGATTAGATGTTAGATTAGAGAACCGACGTGATTCGAACCCACGTCGTGGTGCAATGACGACATTCCTCTCCACCACTGTGGTACTTTCAGATAACCCCTTTAAGGCTGAATACGGAAAAAAGGGCAGAATACGGAAAAGAGGAATAGTGGCCATTCCAATTTTGAGAGTAGCAGAGAAACCGCACCACCAAGAAGCAAAACCCTACCACTACTGCTCATCTCCCACTCCAGGAATCCCTTCCTTTCCTCATCCCGGTTCTGTCACCATTTACGAAATCAAACACAACCTCAGTCAGTACGATCTCTCTCTCTCTCTCTCTCCCTCTCTCTCTCTCTCTCTCTTTCTTTATATTCACACACATAACCAAGGACACTTACGGAAAGATAATTGTCAGTAATCCTTCAAATTTTGTCTATTTGTATTATTTATATCAATGGCCGATATGAATTGGTCCGTCGGATCCGAACACAGGTCCAAAGAGGATCCGAGTCCGTAATGGGGTGGTGGGTGAAGGGAGGGGAAGACTGAGGTGAACGCGAGAGAAAGGTTTTTTTTTTTTTTATGTTTTTCTTGATCCAAAAAATTGTTTTTATTATATTTATTTTTAAAAGACATTTTAAGGTAATTAATATTGAGGGTAAATTGGTCTGTACGAAAATATTTTAAGGTGATGTCAGCCCTAAAGTGATTATGTGAAAGTGAATTAGAATATCTAGGGGTGTTAGTATAATATATCAAATGTGAGGGGTTTTTATGAAAACACGATAAATCTCATGACGTGTCACTATAATTAACCCGCTAAAAAAAATTGGCTTCAAGTTAGCCCACCCTATTTTCAAATCATGGGTCCGCCTCTGATTTGAGGAGTTAATTAACAGCTAGTTTGATATTGTTATACCTTTTTTTAAAAAAAAAAGGTTGAACTGCTACTTAAGGCTGGTTTGGTATTGTTGTGCTTTGAAAAAAAAATTGCTTCTGCTGTGCTGTGAGAATAAGCAACTGTGAAATAACGCAGCAGAGTGTTTGGTAAAATTTTTTGTAACAGTGCTTTTGAAAAAAAAAAAGCAATATTATAGTGTGTGGTAAACTTTTATGTAAAACAGCTATGAAAAAAAGCTGGTTTTTCAAAGCTGGGTTTTGCAGCTTTGTGTTTTTGGCTTTTTTTTTCACCCAAAACTGTGAAAAAAAGCTGAAGTTGAATGTTTACAAAACATAAAAAAGCTCCCAGATTTTTTTTATACCCACTTTTTTCAGAAGCACCTCAATACCAAACCAGGGCTTAGTCCCTAAGTTATTACCTAAGTGAAAACTAGGTCATAATTTTTTCTTTTTTTTTTTTGAAAACATCAGTCTTTAAGCTAATAAAATGGGAATTACATCCTTATTAAATTCGAAGCTATTCTATTTAATTTTTCGTCAATTTAAGACACGTGACTTGCATGTGATACACTTTGAATGGTAGTTGGTAATTTTTCATAGTTTAAGGACTTATTTTTTCCGAAAAAATCGTGTATGGAGTTAACTTTGAAAGGTAAATTAGATGCTAGATTCAGAACCTGTATGCAATATTAAGGGCTTATAGGCAAGAAAATGACGGCATTGCCCTCTAAAACATGTCATATAATTCAAGTTGATGAAAAATTTGATAAAATAGCTTTGAAAATAATATTAGGGAAAAACTTAGCAGTTTTTAATGAATTTAGGGACTTAATTACCAAAATAATTAATTTAGGGACCTAATTTTTACTTAGGTGATAATTTAGAAACTAATCAGCAGTTCACCCTTGAAAAAATATATTTTATTTCGTTGTGTTGTGAAAATAATGAACCGAAAAATAAAACAGTTAAATATTTGATAAATTGCTTCTAAATGATTCTCTCTCTCTCTCTCTTTATAATCCACCTTACAAATAGACTTGATGTAATATTTACTTATTTAGTACAACGAAGATGAATTCTTCTTTAATTAAGTAGTCAAAAAATGAGAAATATTTCAACTTGTCTAAATCCTAGTGTATTTAGGGATATCTTGGAATATTCCCTTTAGTAGTTATTATCCTATTAGAGTTGTAATCCTATTAAGGTAAGGATTTAACCTATCCTACTACTATAAATAAAGGTACAATGGGGTGATACAACACACACTTCACAATTGAATCTCTCTATTCTCTCTCATGTCGTCGGCCTCTCTCCCTCTCTAGTCCTAAATACAGTTCAGTCAAATAGGTCTACAACACGTTATCAGCACGTTATTGCCAGAAGCTAAGGAACTGAAGGATCTTAGGAGGAGGTTTTCTTCTACAAAATTCAAAGGCTTTTATTTGTTTTTGCCAATTAGGTACGCTTAAAATAAAGTAAGATATTTGAAACATCCACGAAGCATGAAAGCATTCCCCATAATGCATGAGCCCCTATATTTATATTTTCCTTCCGATATATTCATATACAATATATATATATACACGCTTCATGCATTACGCAATTATTTTGCTATGTGGAATTTGTGAGTCAAAGCATATAAATAAATTAGAAGCAATTTAGTGTTTTTCAAACCCTAGAGATGTAGAACAAAAAAAATTCTAGGAATTTAATGCGGCATGGCCATGGCTCGCCGTCGTTGGTACCATCGCCGAGCACCGTGCTGGCCTGCAGCCCAACCACGTCTAGCACACCACTAGAACTACGTCATTGTGACGTCCGGATTATGGCAGCAGCCCTTTGGGCTTTGCTGCGCCTACACGGACACAAGGCTTCGGCCTGGTAAGGGTTACCATGGGCTTGCAGCCCCTCCAAGCCGAAAACCAGCAACTTTTGAGTTGTTGAGCTTTGTCTTAAGTCCCTGGCCCAAACCTGCAGTAAGCCCGTAACTTGCTAGGTCCACCCTGTGCCCCAGGCTAGCCTGCAGTAAGCTTGTGTTGCTTGCTGGGCTTCGCCACCTCTGGGCCCACTTGCCCGCAACTTTTGTTGCCGGGCTTGTCCAGCCTCGACCCAAAAACCCAAAACCCAACCTCGGCTGGGCTTTCCCGTACCAACCCGTAAGCTAGCCTTGGGCCGAGCTTGCTCCGTGCCTTGTTTTTTGCCCAAACCAGCAGTTTTTGTTACTAGGCTCACCTAGACCACACGGCCCAAAAGCCTGCAATCATCCCCGAGGCCCAATAGCTTGTAGTCGCGTTGCAGGGCCTGACCTCGCATCGTTACCAACCCACTTTTGGCTGGGCCGTGTTATTTTTTCGACCCAATGTCAATTTTTGGCATCCCCGCATTATAAATCATGCCAAAATATATTATATTTTTTGGGTACTTTGGTTTACGCTAATTAATTCTAATTTAATTATCACTTGGTTTATCACCAACCGAAGATAATATGACCCGTCTATCATTACTTCCACGATCGACCCCATTTGGTCCTGATCTATTGAATTAATTAAAGTGACCTGCAATCCATTAATTTGATAATTATTGGCCTAAAGATCACTTTTGGACATTAACGATTCAATAATTTATTTTTCTACTTTGAACCGTTGACATCTTTTCGTAGTCTCGAAGCTCTCAAACTTGAGTTCCCGAAGCAACGCAAATCCACTAAACTTATCAGCATATTGCATTTTGTGTTCTTACCGGAACCTCTCCTTTATGAACTAATCGTTCATAAAACTAAATTGAACCTGTAGTTTCATATTTAGCGCCTTTGAAACTCGAAGTTTTCGTTCAAAACTTACTACATGAAACATGTAGCTTTCATGTTTGAATTAAACCAATACATATCTATGGAACCTGAATGCTCTACGATGTATGTCTATGGATTACCATCTAACTAACCACGTTTTATTGTACCCTCCGTTTTAGGGACATGTCGAACTTGAACAAACTCGATTTCACCACTCTGTAATTATCTTGAAGAAACTATCTGAAGTGGGTTTAAGACGTGAAGCTCCCTCTTACTGCAAAGGGTATTAGAGCCACTATCGAGGCACCTACCGACGCCGCCCCTGTCGATGAAGCTCAAAAAGCCACTGCAATGATCTTCATTCGAAGACACATCCATGATGCACTGCAGACAGAGTACCTCGCTAAGGAGGACCCACGCACCCTCTGGCTTGCTCTGGCCGATCGTTTCGATCACCAGAAAGACATTTACTTGCTTGAAGCAAGACACGACTGGCAGCATCTACGCTTCCAAGACTTCAAGTCCGTGAATGAATACAACCCTGAAGTTTGTAGAATCCGATCATTACTTAAGTTCTCTAAAGTGGACTTAACAGATGCATATCTCTTGGAGAAGACCTATTCGACCTTTCATGCTTCCAATATTGTCTTGCAGCAACAATATAGGGCACATAAGTTCACCAAATTTTTAGATTGATCTCTGTTTTACTTCTCTTTGAAAAGCAGAACCAGCTTTTGATGAAAAATCATCAAACTCGATCCACTGGCTCTAACACTGCACCTGAAGTGAATACAACCAATTCTAGCAGCCACAAATGATGAAAACATCGTCGTGGCCATGGTAATGGGCGGCAAGCCCACCCACGGGCCCAAGGTCAACAGAATCCAAGGGAGGAAATTAGACCCAGAAATGCTAACCCCTTGTACCTAAGGCCCTAAACTTCAAGAACAAGGGAAAAGTTACCGTTCAATCGGCTTCCACTGAAATGGACATGTGCTACCACTGTGGATCAAAGAATCATTGGTCACGTGTATGCAGAGCAACCCTCGAGGCCATTGCCAAGTATCATTCCCATCGTGAGTCTAACTTTGCCAATGTGGAACATCCTGAAGATGCTACTACATCCATAGAGATATCAAATTTTTCAGGAGGCATCAGCTCCTATGGACGAATAAGTTTTATTCTTCTAGACATGTTTTTAGTTTGTTTTTACCCCTAGTGGCCTAACCCACTAGGAGTGGCCGAACCCCCCCCTTATTTTTTAGGTTTATGGTTTAATTTTTGGACAATTTTTCTAAGTCTTTGGAATAATTTGTTTGGTTTTGGTTTGTTTTGAATTATGAATAATTATTTTATGGATACTATTTCTCGATTGATTAATTGAATGAATGGAATTATATATATGCATGTGACCAATTCAATTAATTTATTTCTAGGTATGACAGCTGATAGTGCTACTACGCATACCATATTGTGTAAGCGACACTATTTTACTAACTTCGTACCTAAGAAAGCACCTCTGACAACCCTCTCAGGCTCATCCAACCTGATTGAAGGATACGGAAAGGCCCGTATAATGTTGTTTAATGGTATTGTCTTAACCATTAAAGAGGCTCTCTATTCTCCATGTTCTAGAAGAACGCTGCTAAGTTTTGGAGACATTCGAGATAATCAATATCATGTTGAAACCACTAAAAAGAATGGTTCTAAATTTCTTTGTATCACTTCTTACGAGTATAGCCAGAAGCGTATTCACGAGAAGCTAGAACGTCTCCTGAGTGGGTTGTACATCACAACCATTCGTGGCATAGAGACCCACCATGTGTCCGACCCTGAGCCCGGGTTCCAAAGAACTTTGGCATAACCATATGGAACATCCTGGATATGACACGATGTGCCTTATCCTCAAATCATCACATGGGCATCATTTACCTCCGTACGTTGGATTCCCGCCATGCAAAGCTTATTCTTTGGGGAAGTTGAATACTCAACCCTCAATCACAAAGATTATTCACAACCCCCCTAAGTTTATTCAGAGGATTCAAAGGGATATTTGTGGACCTATCCAACCAAAATGCGGACCATTTAGATACTTTATGGTGTTGGTTGATGCATCAACACATTGGTCACATGACTGCTTATTGTCCACATGCAACGCTGGATTTGCGAAACTCCTAACATAAGTTACTAAGCTTAAGGCTCACCACCTGATTATCCAATCAAGTCGATTCAACTGGATAACGCTAGAGAGTTTACGTCACAGACTTTTGACAACTATAGCATGTCAGTTGGAATTGAAGTCAAACATCTTGTACCCCATGTGGCCTAGCAGAAGCTTTCATAAAGCGCATTCAATTGATAGCTCGGACTTTGGTTATGCGAACCAACTTACCGGTATCTGCCTGGGGCTATGCAATATTGCACGCAGCTATGTTAGTCCGCCTGAGGCCCATTGCTACCCAAACTCATTCACTGTTATAGTTGGTTACTGGATACGAGGCTGACACTTTGCATTTACGTGTGTTTGGGTGCACAATCTATGTGACAATATCGCCACCACTACGTACCAAAATGGGTCATCATAGAAGAATGGGAATCTATGTCGGTTATGATTCGCCATCAATTGTTCACTATTTAGAGCCCTTGACATGAGATCTCTTTACCGCACGTTTTACGGATTGTCACTTTGATAAGATAGTCTTCCCATCGTTAAGGGGAGACAAGCATGCTAACATTCGTGTAAAACACCGCGAATTGTCGTGGTATGCTCCCACTATGTCTCATTTAGATCCCTGCATTGCCCAGTCTGAAACTGAAGTGCGACGTATTCTAGATCTTTAGAGCATTGCTCAAAGCATGCTGGATGCTTTTACTGATCTAGCAAAGGTGACGAGATCACATATACCCGCTGCAAATGCACTTACAAAGATATACGTACATAGAGTACGTACCGCCTTGGAAGGCCAAACCGTCTCCAAGGGTGGGGCGACTGCACCTTCCACGCGGCCTTGTACATTGGCGGCTAGCCAATCATCTGCTCCTACCCTGAAACGTGGCAGACCCCTTGGTTCAAAGGATTCACAATCCCGGAAGAGGAAAATGGCACAAACTAGTGACCTTAGTTTGAATCTGACCATCGGTCACTCATCTGTTCCAATGCATGAGGTTATTCTAGATTACGGTGATGTCTTAGATGAAACAACCCGACCTCCCGAGAATCATAAGATTTCGGTCCACTATGCAGTACTGGATGAGGTTTGGAATCGGAATGAGATGATCGTCGACGATGCATTTGCGTACACAGTAGCTACTGACATCATGCTTAGCGATGATATTGAACTATGTTTTATTGATGAATGCCAACGTAGAACAGATTGGTCAAATTGGAAACAAGCAATCCAGGTTGAACTCGATTCGCTTGGGAAATGTAAGGTGTTTGCGCCTGTAGCTCATACTCCACCACATGTGAAGCCCGTGGGCTACAAGCGGGTTTTCGTGAGGAAGCATAATGAGAAGAATGAAATAGTGCGATACAAAGCACTCCTAGTAGCGCAAGGATTCTATCAACGCCCTGGGATTGATTACGAGGAGACGTATTCCCCCGTAATGGAAGTCATAACGTTCCGTTACCTTATCAGTTTGGTAGTTTCCAAAAAACTGAATATGTAGTCTATGGAGATCTAGATACGGAAATCTACATGAAAGTTCTAGAAGGACTTCCATTTAATGGTTCAAATAGTTCTAAACCACGGAACACTCTTTCTATTAGATTGACGAGATCACTCTACGGATCGAAACAATCCGGGCGAATGTGGTATAACCGCATGAGTGAATATTTGACAAGTCAGGGTTACGTGAACAACGAACTATGCCCATGCATGTTCATAAAGAAGTCACATTCCAGATTTGCGATCGTTGCAGTTTATGTCGACGACATGAACCTCATCAGAACTCCTGCAGAGTTTGAGGAAATTGTCGTTCACTTGAAATCGAAATTTGAGATGAAAGATCTTGGGAAAACTCGATATTGTCTCGGCCTGGAGATCGAGCATTGTTCGGATGGAATCCTAGTACATCAATCGAACTACACCCAAAAGAGGTTACGACGTTTTAATGAGGATAAAACGAAGCTTTTGAGTACTCCAATGGTCGTTCGGACTCTAGATGCTAAACGATTTCATTTCTATCCCAAGGAAGTTGAGGAAGATAATTTGGAGCCGGAAGTTCCATACCTAAGTGCAATTAGTGCTTCTTAACCGAAAAAAAAAAAAGTGCAATTAGTGCTTTATTGTACTTGGCTCAATGCACTAGACCTGACATCTCCTTTGCTGTTAATCTTTTGGCTAGATACAGCAATGCGCCTACGCGCAGACACTGGAATGGTGTTAAAGACATTCTCCGCTACCTCAAGGGTACGACGAATTTGGGCTTGTTCTACACCCATGAATCCTCGAGAGAAGCCCCTGCCCCCTCGGTCCTCGGGTTAAGTTCCGCCTTGTTGGTTACGCAGATGCAGGTTATCTGCCTAATCCACATAGGGCAAGTTCTCAAACGGGCTATATCTTTACCATTGGAGACACCGCTATATCTTGGAGGTCTACCAAGCAAACGCTAGTTACAACTTCTTCGAACCATGCTAAGATCCTCGCCTTGCATAAAGCGTCGCGTGAGTGCTTTTGGTTGAGAGCAGTCATGGAACATATTTGAAGCACTAGTGGTCTTACTACCGTCGTTGACCTTCCTACGATGATCTTTGAAGACAATGAAGTATGTATCAAGCAGTTAAAGAAAGGATACATCAAAGGAGACAACAACAAGCACATAGCGCCGAAGTTCTTTTATTCTCACCAGCAATAACAACATCAGAACATTGAAGTCAAGCAAATCCGTTCTCAGGACAACCTGGTGGACCTATTTACCAAGTCATTGCCCAAGTCTACTTTTCAGAAACTCGTCCAAGGAATCAGTATGCGTAAATTATCTGAGTTGAATTGCTTGTAGTTCTCTTATTTGGAAGTTATGTCAAACGCAGGGGGAGTATCCTGAAACATACTCACTTGATCTTTATGTACTCTTTTTCCTACGATTAGGAGCATTTTTCCCACTGAGTTTTTGCTACCTAACGAGGTTTTGATGAGGCACCCATCTTGGGATGATCATACTCCGTTGAGTTCACTACTTTCGTTCTGTTTGACATTTGTTTTAAACATTATGCATACTTCTCACTTTTCTCCTTAGTTTATAGGTTTTCACCTACCTTAGGTTTTACCATAGCGAGGTTTTGTGAGTTTTACTACCAATGCATACTTTCTTTATATTTGAGACTCACATTCGTCCGTTGTGCTGCCGACTTCATCAACTGTTCTACCTTAACTGCTGAAGATCTGATGCAATGTTTTTTTTTGAGTATTTCCACACTCAAGGGGGAGTGTTGTAGTCATATTTAGAATATGAATATGATAGTGTAAATCCTAGTGTAGCTAGGGATATCTTGGAATATTCCCTTTAGTAGTTATTATCCTATTAGAGTTGTAATCATATTAGGGTAATGATTTAACCTATCCTACTATTATAAATAAAGGCACATTGGGATGAGACAACACACACCTCACAATTAAATCTCTCTATTCTCTCTCTTGCCGCCGGCCTCTCTCCCTCTCTAGTCCTAAATACAGTTCAATCAAATAGACCTACAACACAACTAACAATGTAGCCTACAAGCGCTATCATTTGTAAGAATAACTTATTAGCTGGATTATAATTACCATCTAAAGGCAAAAAGCCTTCAACCTGGACTGCAAGAAATAGACTTGTCAAGAGTAGATTCCTCACCCAGATGATCAGTTGATTATGGAAGCTAAAATTTAAACTGCAATTCCTTCTGATGTAAAGAATAGTTCGCTGAGATTGCAGGAACCCTTTGTGACGGTCTCAGGAGGTCCTGGGTTCGGAAACTCCCTATCCTCAATTGTATCATATGTCGCGTTCACTAGCAGGGTTTAATGAAGAGTGTAAGCTAGTTTGATATACATTGTTAGCGTCGACGCCACTGAGGTAAGGAGGGAAGGGGTGTGCTGGTGGATATAAACTCAGAATTTTGAAAGGGGGTATATTGAGCAGTGGGGGTTATCACTAGAGTGCCCCTAAATTCAAAGGACTAGTATTTAATGTTCTAGTAAATTACATCTAGCTTTTTACCAACAAACAAATAAAATGGAGACAAAATTTAATCTTGAAAGGGACTGAAATATGAATCAGTGAATTACCCTGAATAGAATGAAACTGTAACAAATACTATGTGCTAACTTCCCTGAATTTGTAGGACAGTACTATGATTAAAACGTGAGAGCCTAAACTTTGAATGCTAAGAACATTAACTTATATTGAAAACAAATGCAGGTCATTCAAACATTTGAAATCTACCTAGGCCGATTCTCTGTCTCGTTCAGGTAACTCTTCCACCATCTCTGAGGCCAAATTCAACGATACCTGACAATTGTACTGTTGCACTACCAAGACTGATGCTGATGTAGAAAAATCTGGTGAAATTAACAAGCTACCAACAGGACCAAGTTCGGGGCACTCACTCCTCCTATTTAAAGCTAAGGCTACTGCACGGTGTTCTCCCCACCAGAAACAGATGGCAGCGGCCAATCTCTTGAATCACAGCAATGGTTTGCGCTTCATTTCTGACTACCTTCTCTTCGTATGTGATTGAGTCATCCTTGGCAGTTTTCTGCTTGAACTCAGTGAGGAATTCTTCATCTACTGATCCCGCTTTGGTGCCACCATTGTCATCAATATTTATTCTAGAAAACACCCCATCAACCTTGGGTTCCACTAGGAAGTGAATGACCATTAAACTAATGCCAGGGTGCTTCAGCCATACGAGCACCATAGGCAAGGGCTTCACGGTCATCACGACCCCCAAAGAAGAGAACTGTGATGAAATAAGAAACGTTGCTTGCAGCAATGTGTGTGGCTCCACCAAGACCGCGATCAACCAGAATTCCAACTGAGCAAGGTGCATGTTGAAGGACCCTCTGGTTAACCAAGCGAAGGTCATTTCACGTGGTCTCTAGTGTACCGTCTAGCCTCAAGTGCTTATGGAATGGAAGAATTACGATTGCAACTCTTTTGCTCTCAGCGGTGGCACAAATGTCCTCGTGCATATCAGAAACCAAAGAGATTTCAGTCATTGGTCTGATTGACACCCGGCTTAATTGTTGGTATGCCTCAAATGCCACAACAACGTTGTCAGAATTTGATTGCTAGCCCTTATTCCAGAAGGGTAACCCATTTCTTCTCGCCTTGTGCACCATTAATATAGCCGATAACCTCTTAGAGAGCTCCTTGAGGTGCCTTGCATAGACACAAAGGCCTTCACGCTTGTTTGTGTCTCGCGAGGTCTCTAGAAGATTTATTATAGATGGAATGTTTCTTGCACTATGAAAACAGGCCAAGATCCTTAGTTGGGTATTCGTATTTTTCCTTTCAATTGTCTTATGCTTGTAATCAGCCATTCTTCCCCTTTTTTCTGGCTTATACACGGCAACGACAAGAGGCGTGGTGATAAAAGTAGTAAACAGAGCCATTAGAACCATAATGGCAAAAGTCTGGTCATTCAAGACCTGTGAAACATGAACAAATGATACATGTTAAACGGTTATTTGATATAAAAGAAACAACGATTATACAAGTGATACAAGAATTAGTTCGTTTCTTTACCAGATTATTTTACAAATTTATTCCCTTCAATTGTGCAACAGATTTTACGTCTGCCTTTGCCTTTAAATAT
>JAOEHR010000434.1:12738520-12748884 GCA_025448175.1 Aronia arbutifolia
AATATAGGGGATATAAAACCATGAACGTATCCGTCAAGGTTCAGCTCTCTAAATTTTGCCCTAATATGGGCTATGTAATGTTTATCATATTATGTTCTACGCCAGGTGCGTATACAAACCCTCACTCTCTCTTAGTTAAGTTAGCAAGCTTGCTGGGTTAATTAAATTCATTCTTATACATCATGGAATTTTCTCTTTCACCAAAATTTGCATGCTTCATATATGAGCTTAATTATTGATACTCGCTCAAATTAACTTAATTATTCCATCTTGATAACATCTAGGGAAGGAGTGGAAAGCTCCAATGATGCTCGAAATATACATTTTTTTTTCTCATTCTGCACACTATGTCCAGATGTGTGCATGTAAGAAGGGATATACGAAAATAACTTCTCAATATATACCACACGCAGGGTGGCGCACACATGCAAAAATTTATCTAGCCTCTTGTCAAATTAGTTGTCATCAAATACAAACTGAAGTGAACTTAATTTGATATAAGAAAGAAGTTGTTTTAGACCAGAAGAAATTAAACAAAACCCAAAAAGGGAAAGAAAAACACACATGCATCAAAATTCAATGAGCCTTTTACTCTCCTTAATCGATCGTTCAATCTGATCTCCTACCGCTCACATAACTATTAATTCACTCTTATCATCTTGAGTGACTGCTGTCAAAGCCTTTCCGATACTTCTGAGGAGGAACCGAACTTGAACTTGAAAAAGAAGAACCGAACTGCATCGAAAAGCTTGGGAGCTCTGCCGCTTGTTGAGATGGCATGGACGACGACGACAACAAGGATGTAGAAGATGTGACATTATTATATTGTGTACAATCGAAAACACTGGAAGATGTTGGTCGAGTAATATTAGGCTGAGGAGGATTAATGTTCAAGCTTTCTTGTTGATCAGTAGTTATTAATGTGAGGCAACCTGACACAGAGCTCCCTTGAACTCTCTCGGGGAAGTTTAGCTTAGCTTTGCTTCCTTTGAACTTGAGTGCTGCTTTATCATAAGCTAGTGCTGCAGCCTCAGCTGTGCCAAAAGTGCCCAGCCACACTCGGGCTGCCTTCACCGGGTCACGAATCTCAGCAGCCCACTTTCCCCATGGTCTCCGCCTCACTCCTCTGTAATGTTGTCTCCTCAAATTTCCTTCACACAAACATATATATTAATTTCTCAAAAATATCAAACCTGAAAAAGAATCATTTCATACATAGGCGGAGACGGTACCAAAGTTTGAGTAATGCTAGAAGGATTGTGCTAGTTGAACATAGTCAAGACTCGCTTCTTCTTAGGTTCAATTCTTATCCGTAGTGCTCAATTGTTATTTGACACATTATAACATTTCACTTTTTGTTTGAAAATATGGTCTCTCTAACATTAGCTCATAACTTTTACTTTACTAATTAAGTCCTAATATGCACCACTTGGGTATTTATCTCTTCTAAAATATGTATAAAGTTCAAATCAGGAAAAAATTAATAATTAAGTTGAAGCATTATACTAGAGAAAGGAATGCTAGAGTGATAATCTATAACTATATAAAGATAATGATTTCTGAACAACCTCTTCATCCAATCTCAATGCCAGAAATAAAGAGTGGGCGGTAGGAGAAAATAGGGACGCCACAATCCACACAACTAAAAGGTAGAAGAAAACCATATGATTAGTTATACAGAAGTTCCCTACATCCCTTATGAGGGAGATCAAGTAGTTCTGCTGGAAATATACCAAAAAGTTATTTTTGTCACAGAGAACCAAAAAGAAGATTAAATCATTGTTGATAATATATAAAATATAATACCTTGATCTTGAAGTAGTACGGGTTGAGATTGAGTCTCTGTAGGGCTGGACTCTGAGGTGATTAATGGATTTATTCCTTGCACTTGATCAAGTGGGTTATTAATTTGGTCACTATTTTTTCCGATCACCTGAGCTAGAGCTGAAACCATGGCAGAAGTGTCTTGCTGAGATCGAGTCGAGTAAACAGGAAAGATTTGATCCTCCTCTTTCTCCTCCGATTCAACCGAAGCCAGCGGCCTCTTCCCATGTTTTCGATCCACTTTATGAACCTAGATATTAATATTTTGACGTTATATATATATGAGTCAGAATCGAGAGGGACACCAACAACTGATTCAAATTCGTTCTAACTTTACGACGTACATTAAAAGTAGAAAGTAGATTAAGGAAAGAAAAGAAAGAGATGAGAGAAGAACAATGAGAGGAGGAGGAAGATAGGTGGGAGATAGGGTTTGCTACAGAAACATCTAGACTTTATACACATTTCGTTATCGTGGTGTGAACGTTTGAAGAATCCATTAGTCCTCAAACAGTATTGATTCCATATATATGTATATTTGAATTTAGTTGAGTTCAATATTTATTTTTCTTTATTCCTTTACACCGCATTCCTATAAAAATATATGCAAATTTGTCAAGTTGGACGTTGGAAGTCAAACCCTTACTCAAATGTGATGCTAGTTTAGGTCAGATTTTCGTATGGATCGGATTGGAAACAAGGTTTTCATTTTCTGTTTCAAAACTTTGAAATTGGAATGGATCGGATCGGATCACAATCTCAAATTCAGAATTTTCAAAATCCGAGTAATCTCGAAAATTTTGGAACATAATTTGGAAATTCATATAATATATGTTTTTGAAGATTCTTGAACTTTTTCGCACATGCAATTTATTGTTCATTCCTAATATTTGGTATATACTTACGTATAAATTTAATTTTTTTGGTATACTAGTATGCTTATTCTTTTTAGGATAAATTAAATTTTGCATCCTCAAGTTTGGATCACATAACAAACTCATACCTTTTCTTTTGAACATTGCAATATCATACATCAAATTGCGAATTCATTGCATACATTTGCTAGTCAATCGGTTAATTTGACCATTAAATAATAATGTGTGAATTGTGGGTCCCACATTTTTACTTATGTTTAATAGAAAAACAATGAGCAAAAGGTATCCAAAACTAACAATAAAATATAAAATTTGATTACAAAATGCATATTTTGAGTATATAACTTTAAAAAGTCAGAATACTTTGATTTTTTTTTTTTGTCAGAATTAGTTCGGAACACTTTGAATATATTCCAATGCCCGTGAAGATACCACCAGTAATGAAGTTGTTCTCCTCCCCTAAATCTGTTAATTTCAAGGGGCTAAAAATATAGTGTAGAGGAAAATT
The DNA here is from genome assembly GCA_025448175.1 of Aronia arbutifolia. Lineage (NCBI taxonomy): Eukaryota > Viridiplantae > Streptophyta > Magnoliopsida > Rosales > Rosaceae > Aronia > Aronia arbutifolia. The sequence continues at coordinate 12,741,728 of JAOEHR010000434.1, forward strand.
CCAGTTTCTGACAGCAAAGGCCTACTAGTCAAAGGCAGATAGAGCAAATGTGAGGAAGGTAGAAGCTTCACTCACAAAACGCGTGGGCAGATAGAATGCATTTCAATTTTTCAGAAAATATTGAATTTGAAATTTTGGAGTCCAAATTCGAAAGTTTTACTTTCAAAATTGAAAACACTATTCCAACTTACACCTAGTCCAAATTTGATAGAATGCTAGTCATTCAACTGTAATAACCTTAATCCTAATCTAACCAACATACATATGGGATGGGAAGGACATGAGTTTAAAGTACCAAGCTTAGTTTGCTTTGTAAGATTATGAGTATGAATATAGAACTAACTATGGTGTTTAAGATTGATATAGAAAAGTCCTAATCAATGAGCTATTACTAATTGGTATTTCTGTAGGAGAAATACATTGAGGTTCTATGTAAACCTTGTGGAATTGGGACTCAGTACCAAAATTAGTTTAGGATTGGTGTTTCGGTGTTAGTGGTTGGATTTGAATCCTAAACCTATTCTAATAGGGAATAGTTGAAGGAGCACTATATAAGTCTTGAGCCACTGCCCTTACAAGAATACGGTTTATTGAGATTTCAAGTCCTATTGATTGAGAGAGCCATTGTGTCTTGTTAGAGGGCAGAAGGTTTCGAGTTCATCTTGCTGCAATGGCTTCATCGTCTGGAACAAGTTCTGCAAGTCAGTTTCATGCTTATAAGTTTACAGTTTTTCTTATTCTTTTGAGATTTGTGATTCAATTGATTGAATCTTTATCCTTGTAAAGTTATTCTTACATGTGGTATCAGAGCCCTAGGTTCTAATCATTGAATTCGATTCACAAATCTTTTAGTTTGCTGGGAAAGATAAGAAACTGGGATCGAAGCTTGAGTATAACTCTGAAAAGGTTCTTTTAAAATTTTGACCATTATGTTTTGGGTTTTTGAGTTTGTTGTTTGTTATTTGAGATGTTCTCCTTGCAATCTTTACCCTCTAAGTTCTGGTTCCAATTCAAAGTTTGATGCTAAGATTAACAACTGTAAGAAATTGATCTTGAAAAGGTATTTTTTTTCATTCCTTGTAAAACTGAATTCACTCGACATTGATGGCAATATTAGAATAATATGATTGAATAACTAAGTTTATGATTATCAGCTGGTTCAATTCATTTTTTCAAGCTTAATATATTTATAGTTGTTATAATGCTTCCACTATTATAATCAACACAAAAACTTTGAACTTTCACGGATTGGAGTGTGTCCTATTATTGCATATTGTATTTTTGTGTTAACCAAGTTCTGCAGCATCAAACTTAAAGAAGTTTTGCAGATTTTGTGCGATTAACTATAGTGATCTTGAACTGTTTATTCTATATATGTCTTCAATATAAAAGGCTATATATATGATTAAGTTGATTCAATGGACTCAATTTGTGGTGAGAAAGACCGAAATCAGGAATCACTCTAGATTCAAAGTTCTGATTTCATTGATGTCTTCTGCAGTTTCATTAAAGTCAATCAGTTTAGGTGCAATACCAATACTCACTGATGGGAACAATTACAAGAAGTGGAGAAGAGAAATCGAGTTGCTTTTGACACTAAATGAGTTTAATATTGCACTTGACATGCCAAAACCTGCAGCATTGACTGATAAAAGGACAAAGAGTGAGAAGGCTGAGTTTGAGAGATGGACTAGGGCTAATAAAGTGGCTCTATCCATTCTTGAAAGTGGCATGACAAACACGGTGCGAGGAGGAATCAAGAAGTGTGAACTAGCAAATGATTATCTAAATGATGTGGAGAACAAATTTAAAGAATCTGAAATTGCTGAAATTGCTTAGCACATGTTCCTTTTGACATCTTACAAATTCGAAGGTGGAGGTTCAATCCGAGACCACATTATGAAGATGACCGATGCAGCTGAGAAACTTAATTCAATGGATGTCAACATTGGGGAAAAGCAATTGGTGTTCATGATTCTACAAGCATTGCCACATAAATTCAGTCAACTAAAAGTGTCTTATAACACTCAAGACAAGACATGGACAGTGGATGAGTTGATTGCTCTGTGTGTCCAAGAAGAAAACCGCCAAAAACAAGAAAATAGCAAAGAGACTGAAGCTGTCAATTATGTGCAAATTGCAAAGGGAAAGAAAGACACTAATCCTGGTAATGCTTCTAAACCCAAGCAACATGATAAGTCTGCTCTATCTGCTAAAAATTCCAACTCCTCTAAATCTAATAATTTTAAGGTCAAGGCTAAAAACATTGAAAAGATTAGGTGTCATCACTGCAAATCTAAAGGTCACTATAGGAGGGATTGTGAAATTTTCAAGGATTGGTTAAGGGCTAAAGGAAAAGCTGATGTCTATGTGTGTGAGGAGTCAAATCTTATTGATATTCCTGCTAACTCTTGGTGGTTTGATACTGGTTCATCTAAGCATATCACTAATTCATTACATGGTTTTGAAAAACAAAAGAAAAAAATTGTTTTAATGTTTTTGTTGGTGAAAGAACCAAAGTGTCTGTCGAAGCCATTGGCATAGTTAAACTGAAATTATCTACTGGCATAATAATGCAATTTAATGATGTTCTGTTTGTGCCTGCAATGAGAAGAAACCTACTTTCAGCATCAAAGTTAGTAAAACAAGGCTATGTTTTCATGGGAGATAATGAATCTGTCAAGTTCTTTAGAAAAGGTTCTTTGCAAGGAAAAGCTTTTATGCATGACCAACTTTGGAAAATAGATTACACTGTAGAAACTAACCATTTACATGCCTTGAGTACTGCAACCAAAAGAATGCATGGTTTTGATCAAACTTTCATGCTTTGGCACAAAAGATTAGGACACATTCCAAAAGGGTTTTTCAATTGTCTAAAATGAACTTGATTCCGGCTATTGATTTCAAGAGTGCAATTGAGTGTGTTGATTGTATGAAGGGAAATATGACAAATGTTAGGAAACTAGATACTAAAAGAAGTCATGGCTTGTTAGAAATCATACACCCTGATGTTTGTGGACCTTTTCCTATTAAAACCATATGTGGGAACTCTTACTTTGTGAATTTCATAGATGACTACTCTAGATACAGTTATGTTTTCCTAATTAGTGAGAAGTCTTCAGTCCTTGAATGTTTCAAAACCTTCAAAAGGGAAGTTGAAAAACAATTAGACCGTGTGATTAAAATTGTTAGATCAGATAGAAGAGGGGAATATTTTGGCAAGCATACAGAGGCTAGACAGAAGAATGGCCCTTTTGCATGTTTTCTTGAAAGTCAAGGCATTGTAGCTCAATACACCACTCCTGGCACACCTCAACAAAATGGAGTGGCAGAGAGGAGAAATAGAACTCTTATAGGGATGGTGAGAAGCATGATTTCTAGGTCCAAACTTCCTGGTTTTCTTTGGGGAGAAGCATTGAAGACAACAAATTACATACTTAATAGAGTGTCATCTAAAGTTGTGCCAAAGAGACCATTTGAGTTATGGAATGGAAGACAACTAAGTTTTGATCATTTTCATGTATGGGGATGAAGGCAGAAGCAATGTTTTACAATCCAAGTGAGAAGTTCTAGGACCACCACCTGTTTCTTCATTGGTTATTCTGAAAAGTCAAAAGGCTTCAAGTTTTTCTATACTCAAGTAAACACCAGAATACAAGAAACTCATAATGCTACTTTTCTAGAAGATGAAGATGTTTTGAATTTAGTTCAAGAAAATTTTGAGTTTGAAGAAACAAGGCAAATGGATGATGATTCCTCATGGCTAGACTATAGCCACATACCAGTTTTCCCGAGATTGAGTACTTTTATTACTGAGATTGATGAAGTAATGGGTGAGACTGAGATTCCAACAGAAGCTGTGAATGAGGAAGATCAAAACAATACTTGTGTTAATCAAAATTCAGTTACTGAGGATCAGGCAACCAATTCTAATACTCCTACCAAATCACTTGATCATCAAAATCTGAGGAAATGCAACAAAATTAAAAAGCCAGTTACTTCTCCAGACTATATGTATCTTCAAGAGACAGAGTTTGATTTTGTAGACATTGATGATCTTATGACATATCACCAAGCCATGCATAGTCCTCAAAAGGTTCTATGACAGACGGTAATGAAGGAAGAACTCGATTCAATGTCCAAGAACTCTGTTTGGTCTCTGGTGCAATCCTCACCTAATATCAAAGCAATCGGTTGTAAATGGGTGTTCAAAACCAAAAGAGATGCTGAGGGAAGGATCGAGAGATATAAAGCAAGGCTTGTTGCAAAGGGTTTCACACAAAGGGAAGGGGTTGATTACAATGACACATTTTCCCCTATGTCTTCCAAGGATTCAATGAGAGTTATCATGGCTTTAACAACACATTTTGATTTAGAATTGTACCAAATGGATGTCAAGACTACATTTTTAAATGGAGATTTGTATGAAGACATTTTCATAGCTCAACCTCCTGGATTTGTTGAAAGGGGGAATGAAGATATGGTTCGCAAGTTACAAAAGTCAATCTATGGGCTAAAATAGGCATCAAGGCAATGGTTCTTAAAATTTGATCAAGTAGTTACTTCACATGGTTTCATAGAAAATAAGATGGATGATTGCATCTATCTCAAAACAAGAGGATCAAAATTTATTTTCCTTGTTCTCTATGTTGATGATATCTTACTTGCAAGCTCGGACAAACAACTATTGAATGAAACCAATAACATGTTGAGCACAAACTTTGAAATGAATGATCTTGGAGAAGCCTATTATGTTTTGGGAATTGAGATAGTTCGAGATAGGCAGAGAAGATTTCTTGGATTGTCTCAGAAAAGCTACATTGAAAGAGTACTCAACAGGTTTAACATGGAAAATTACAATAAAGTTGATGTTCCAGTGAATAAGGGAGATAAGTTCTCTTGAGACTAGTGTCCAAAGAATGAGCATGAAATTAAATTGATGAGGATGAAGCCTTATGCTTCACTGGTTGGCAGTTTTATGTATGCTAACATTTGCATTAGGCTAGACTTAGCATCATTGTTGGTCTTTTAGGAAGGTTTCAATCAAATCCTGGAGAAGCTCATTGAGTGGTAGCAAAGAAGGTGATGAGATACTTACAGAGAACTAAAGATTTTATGTTAGTTTATGGCAGATATGATTCATTGGAATTGGTTGGATTCACTGATTCATACCTTGCTGGAGACATGGATGAAAGAAAGTCAACTAGTGGATACATTTTCAAACTAAATGGATGGGCTGTTTCATGGAAGAGTGCTAAGAAAACCATTATATCAACATCAACAATGGAAGCTGAGTTTGTGGCATGTTTTGAAGGAATGAAGCAGGCCGTTTGGCCTAGAAATTTCATAGCTGACATGAAGCTTGTTGACTCAGTAAAGAGACTAGTAAAGATGTATTGTGATAATAATGTTGTTGTATTCTTCTCAAAAAAAAATAACAAGAGGACCTCAGCCTCGAGGTTGATGGATGTGAAGTTCCTCAAGGTTAGGGAAAAGGTAAAGAAATGAGAGATAGAAATTCAGTATCTATCAACAACTGCTATGATTGCAGATCCTCTCACAAAAGCACTGCCTAATAATGTGTTCAAAGAGCATGTTGCACATATGGGTGTTTTAGAGTCTTTTGATAAGTGGGAGTAAGTTATTTTGGAACTTGAAGACTATTGTTGCTGCTTCATGATTGTTGAGGCTGCGAGTTTCAAGTGAGGTAGTTTATTTTAAAGCTAGTTGTGGTTGTTTAGTTAAGCTAGCTAGATGTGTTTATTTTGTTTTGGTTTTCGGTTAGTGTTCAATTTTTCCAATTATGTGATAAATTGTTCCAGAAAATAAGTTTTATTAATAATAGTTTTGGTTTGCTAGAAAATCGACTTGTGAGTTTGCTGATGCATTCTTTTGGAAACTATTTGGTGTGATGTTTTGGTTAGTGAATATTACTATTGACTGGAAACTTGTTTTTGTTGAAACAAGTTTTGGCTGATAGCAGTGGGAGTAATTCTCTTGATATTACTATAGTGAGGATTCCTATGGATATGAGATACAGATCAAGTATGTAGTAACTGTTGAAATGATTCTTCAATGTCTAGATTAGGTTTTAGAATTCCATACTTTGAAATATATGTCTGTGTCAATATATGATGATAAGCTTTTCTAGGATTTGGACTTAGTGATCACTTCTATAAATCTTGAAAGTTTGGTTCTCGGGTTTCATACTCAAGTGGGAGAATGTAAGATTATGAGTATGAATATAGAACTAACTATGGTGTTTAAGATTGATATAGAAAAGTCCTAATCAATAAGCTATTACTAATTGGTATTTCTGTAGGAGAAATACATTGAGGTTCTGTGTAAACCTTGTGGAATTAGGACTCAGTACCAGAATTAGTTTAGGATTGGTGTTTCGGTGTTAGTAGTTGAATTTAAATCCTAAACCTATTCTGATAGGGAATGGTTGAAGGAGCACTATATAAGTCTTGAGCCATTGCCCTTACAAGAATACGGTTTATTGAGATTTCAAGTCCTATTGATTGAGTGCTTATAAGTTTACAGTTTTTTTTTTCTTTTGAGAATTGTGATTCAATTAATTGAATTTTTGTCCTTGTAAAGTTATTCTTACATGCTTAACAACTCCGAGTTTGGATTACAATCAAACAAGAGTCACGTAAAATGTCTTTTTCAACATGTTTATTTGTTGGAATGAAAACTGAAATTATACTAATTAGGAATATATCATGATGACTAAAAGTTATATAAATTTTTTTTTAACAAACGATATATATTATCTACACTGAGGGAGAGAGAGGTGGGCTTAGCCTCACAATAGGCTATCAATAATGTGGTTCAAATTCGACTTTGGTGAGAATTGAACCTAAGACCTTTCACTTACAAGTGAAAAGGAAATATCACTAAACCGTAGTACTAAGTGACTATATAAAAAAAAACTTTAAAATTAAGCTTAACTTAAGAGAAAAAAAAAAGGCTCACCTAGCCACTTGGCTGACTTTAATTGATCTTTTTGGACATTTTCAGTCATGAGGGATAAATGTAGTTTGAGGTTACATTTTAGCCATCTAATATATTATTATTTTATTATGCAACATGAACTATATTTTTATTATCTCTACCTCACACCACCACCACCACCAGATCTCACACAATCA
>JAOEHR010000434.1:14357106-14369545 GCA_025448175.1 Aronia arbutifolia
CAGCAGCCTCTTCCATGTCCAAGTCTTCTCTTCTCACCCCGTGAGGCAGTTCCCAGTCGAAACAATAAAGCAGATTCACGAGTGCAAGCTCAATCAGCTTCACACCAAAGTTGATACCAGGACAACCCTTCCTTCCGGTGCCAAATGGTAAAAGTTCAAAATGGTTCCCTGTGCAGTCAACTGAGCTGTCTATGAATCTCTCAGGCAAGAATTCATTTGGATTGTCCCAACATTTCGGGTCACTTCCTATCATTTTTGCATGCACAAACACCATTATGTTGGCAAGAATTTCGTACCCTTCGATTGTGCAACTCTCTAAGGTTTCTCTTGGAACTAGTAATGGCACCGGTGGATGTAGTCTAAAGCTTTCCTTCAAGACCAACTTTAGGTACACGAGTTGGGACATATCACTTTCTTCAACCTTCTGTTTTCCATTCAAAACTTCTCTCACCTCGTCTTGTTCTTTCCTCAATGCGCGGGGATGCCGAATCAATTCAGCCATTGTCCATACCAGTGTGGCTGAGGAAGTATCAGTCCCTGCAAAAAACATGTCCTGCAAGAAATGATTTCACAATTATTATCCGTCTCCCAAGCTGTTGAAAGACGTCACTCAGTGAATAGGATACAAGTTCTGCAACTCCAACTACTCACATGTTGAGTTGCAGCCGCCATTGTGCATCATTTTCCCCTAGTTTCAGGGTTTATGTTCACCTAGAAACTTGTGACTAGGATTAGTCTTGCTTTATCTTTCTTGTAACTTGAAATTAAGTTTAGCTGGTTTAACTAATGGTCCTTTCAGTGGCATGTTGCTGCTGTTTGTCCATTGGCTTTCAGCCTTCTTCGGTTTCTATAAGAGCCCTCACTTTTCTTTTTTTCTTTTTTTTGGGAAACCTCGACGGAACGAGAGAAATTTTATTGATAACGAAAAAAGAAGTTACACCTAGTCAGGGGATACATAAACCTTACCCCTCATAAAACAAAGATAACAAAAACAATACATGAAAAAGAAGGGGGGACATAAACCGTACCCTTCTAGAAACGAAAACAAGAGAGATACGAAGAAAAGAGGGGGGGGGGAATGAAACCTAACCCCTATGAAACCAAAACCTAAAGGTCTAAACTTGCAAAACAAGTTGAGCAACACCACAAAGTTAGGGAAAACAAAAGAAAGTAAAACAAACCTGGATGCCAAGATGCACATTAATTTGAGATGCGGTGACCAGGCAAGCCAACATAGTCCGAAAACAATGTAGCACGAGCTGCTAGCGGAGGAGAATCATGCCAAGTTAAAGTTGGAGAAGACAAGCCCATGTTAGCAAAATTGTCCGCAACAAAATTTCCCTCCCGACATATGTGAGATGAGTAGAAAGTCATTTTTTGAATGCAGTCCAAACAAATAAACCATTGTGTACGAAGAGGCCATAGAGAATCAAAATCAGACGATTGAAGAGCAGAAATACCACTAGAGTGGTCACTTTCCGACCAAAGACAATGCCAACCCAGTTGATATGCAAACTCTACACCAATAATAATTGCAGATAATTCTGCAAAAAAGAAGTTGCGATAACCAATCCATTGGCAGAAACCACCAAGAAAATGACCATGGCAATTCCTGAAAAACTCCTCCACAAGCAGCAGGACTTGGATTTCCTTTAGATAAACCATATGTATTAAGTTTAATCTAAGGAAACCAAGGAGGAGACCAAAGGACAGGAAGAATAGTAGGCGCCTTATGAGAGATAGGTCGGATCCCCATTGAAGAGATGATTCGAGTGTCAAAACCCTGGGAGTAACCAGGAATCAACTTTCCACCATGAACAATTGTAGAATTGATAGACATTCAGAGACGATGAAAACTGAGTGGTCGGCTATAAAAAATAAACGTATTTCGAGCCTTCCAAATAGTTGCAATAGTAGAAAGAACTGCAAAAATCCAAAGATTGTGCAACTGTTAGGAAAACGGCTTACACACATAGATATCCCAAAAAACATCCCAAGAATCTAAAAGAGGCAAAGAGGTACCAAAATGGCATGCTAACCATCTCCATAGTTGCCTAGATATCCGACAGCCAAAGAAAAATGAGCAGTAGATTCTTTAGAATTATGACATAAACAACAAATGGATGCTAAAGAAATACCACGTCGTTGAAGCGCACCCTCGGTAGGAAGTTTATCATGAAAAAGCCGCCAAGCCAAAATAGATAGCCGTGGCGGAATAAAATGTCTCCAAATAACCTTAGCCCAAGCACAGTCACTACGTTTCTTTTGAATAAGCTGATAACCAGAAGAAAAGGAAAACTTCCCGGTAGGTGAGAGCTCCCAAATCAATTTATCATCTTTGACATTTAAGGGCAACGGTAGATGTAAAATTTGTTGCACCACAGAAGGGAATAAATTTATAAAATAATTTGAGAAAGACCAACTTTGTGCTTCAATAACATCTGAAACCCGAGGAATAAACATAGGTGAAATGAACGAAGATAAACAAGGGCTAATAATAGACTCATCCAACCATTTGTCAAACCAAAAGAAAACGGACCTCCCATCACCAATAATCCAAAGACTATTATTATTCAGAATAGGCAAAGCACGCTTTAGACCATGCCACATAGAAGACCGTAAATAGATATTTTGTTTTTTGGAAGGTGAAAGGGGAAAACGCTAATGAGCAAAAGAACCCCACAGAGAAGAGGATTGTAAAGCATCTCATCCAAAACTAAGCAAAGTCGTCAAGTTTAAGGAAGCCAAATCACGAAGACCAAGCACACCTTCGTTTTTAGGTCCACACACCATGCTCCAATCAACTGTTATCAACTTCCGAGAAGCTAAATCCCTTGACCAAATAAAATTCCTTGCGCAAGCAAAAAGATGTTTTAAAAGGCAAGATGACAATTGATAAACTGAGAAACTATGGAGGAACAAGCTTTGATAAACAAACTGCTCTAATTGAAGTCGTTGAACCATTGAGAGAGATTTTCCTTTCCAACCTGAGAGGCGGGCTTTAGCCTTGTCAACCAAAGTTTGAAAGTGAATTCTCCTTGGCTTACCACGAAAAATGGGTACCCCAAGATAAGTGAAAGGAACAACACCGAAACGAAAGCCAAGATGTCTCGATACATGCACTCTACGATGAACAGAGGAGGAGTCGAGATAAAAAGTACTCTTAGTTGCATTAACAAGTTTCCATGATGCACAACCATACTTATCCAAGAAATTTTGAAGAGAATGAAAAGATCGAACATTCCCACGATAAAAAAATGAAAAGATCATCAGCATATAACACATGAGTAGGAGGGCAACAACCTCATGGGGCTGAAATAGTAGTAATTCATCCAGTAGAGAAAAACGAAGATAAACCTCTGCTTAGAGCTTCCTCTGCTAGACAGAAAAGAAGTAGAGAAAGAGGATCACCGTGACGTACCCCTTGGGAGCAAGAGAAAAACCCATGCGGTGTGCCATTTACCTAAATTGAAAGGCGAGCTGATTGTAATAAAATATGTACCCAGTCCACAAAGATGTGTGAAAAACCAAAGCTAGAAAGCACATGGAGAAGAAACTTCCAGTTCAAAGTATCAAAAGCTTTAGCGATGTGTACTTTTATGCCTACGTTACCGCCAAAAGCCTTTTTGTCCATAAAATTGAACCCTTCTGAAACCAACCCGATACAATAAAAAATACGTCTACCTTTTAAAAATGCTGTTTGTTGAGGAGAAATAATGCGAGTGGTAATTGGGCTGAGTCGATCAGTAAGAATCTTTGGAATAATTTTGAATAGAAAATTAGTAAGAGCAATGGGCCGATACTAAGAAATAGTGGCAACCCTATCAACTTTAGGGATAAGCACCACAAAGTTGCAATTAGCATTTGGATAAAGCCAACCACATTTAAAAAAAAATCTTGTACAAAAGTAATAACATCCAAACCAACAATATCCAAGCAAGATTGATAAAAGGAACCAGGAAAACCATCAAGTCCTGGAGCACTGGAAGGATCCATAGAAAAAATAGCACTTCTAATGGCTTCAGCTGAAGGTAAACAAGAAAGAGAAAAAATTTCCTCTTCACTAACCATAAGTGTAATTACACCACAAACATCCTCAATTCCAATTGATGTGAATGAAGAATTATATAAAGACCGATAAAAGTTTACCACATGATCAACAATAGTAGTATGAGAAGAAAGTACATTATCACCATCCAAAAGAGTAACAATTCGGGAAAAGGAATGCCTACCTCGAGCATAAGCATGGAAAAAAGCAGTATTACGATCATCCTCAGTAAGCCATTTAACTCAGGCACGATCACACCAAAAAGCTTCTTGCATACGAAGAGCATCGAGGATAGCCGTCTTAGCCACAACTTCCTTATTAAACCTCTCTTCAGAATTTCATTAAAAGAAATAATATTTTGGATATTATGAAGTTTTTCCTTAGCAATAGTGACATTTATGTGAACATTGCCAAAAACATTAGAGTTCCAATCTTGAAGGCAACGCTTAAGGGCTTTAAGCTTTTCCAACATAACAAACATGGGACACCCATATGCAACAGTTGACTGCCAACACCTAGCAACCAAACCAGAGAATCCAGAATGTAATGTCTACATGGACTGAAACCGGAAAGGTCGTGGTCCTCCAAGACAAATAGCAGAAACCGAGAAAACTAGACAATTATGATAAGAAACAACTCTGGGCAAAGCTGAACAACTAGAATGAGGCCAAGATTGTAACTAGTGTGTGTCACAAAGAAAGCGGTCAACACGCCTCACCATGCAACCACGAACACTCTAACCCTTAGTCCAAGCGTAAAAAGAACCAGTAGTATCCATATGAGTTAAGTCACAGAGCTCAGTAGTACTGTGAAAGTCCTCGCACGAAGTTCGAGCAGGTAAATGACCACCTATTTGATCATGCGCTCCAAGAATAGCATTAAAGTCACCACTTACCATCTATGGTACTATAGTATTAGAACGAATATTTAAGAGATCGCACCATAGAGCACGACAAAGAGTCAAAGTAGTAACCGCATAGACAATAGTAAACAAAGATAGAACACCATCAAAAGAAGCCTAAAAAGTAACTTGTTGCCCTGAAGAAGAAATCACAGTAGGAGAATAATAACTTGTAGAATGCAAAACCCAAATATTAGTCAATAAATCACCCCGTTATTAACAGCAAGCAAAGATAGACCTAATGAATTCTAATAAGCAAAAGGAATAGAATCAAAAGTAACCATAGGTTCAGATATGCAAACCAAGTCGGGATGATAGGAATGACAAACATTAGAAAGCTCTATACGCGTATAAGAATTCCCAATACCGCGAATATTCCAATAAATTAACTTCATTTCGAGGTAGAGATAACTTGTCTTCCTGCCCTCGTAACATAGGGTTCTTCTTGCGTACATACGTCAAATTTTTGGTTTTTTTTTTCTTCTGTTTTTTTCTGCTGAGATTTACTAAGAACTAGAGTAAAGTCATTGGAAACCTTCCCTGCATCCACAACATTGATCTCATTCCTTGGACCAAAACCAGGTGGAACATCTCCATCAACATTAGAATCAATATGGGCAATATTATTTTCTTCAGTAGGCTCATATTCGGTCTCCCTTGAAAGAGTGTCATTTGTCACATCCCAGTCCGCATAGCAAGATATTGCTCGCTTTGGGCCACGCCATCACGAAATTTTTCTTGGGTTTCGGCATGAGAACTTCCCAGGGGGTCACCTATCCTAGGATTGCTCTCGCCCAAACTCACTCAACTTCGGAGTTCTTATGGGATCCGGAGCCAGTGAGTTCTTAAAACGAATCTTGCAAAAGGAGGTGAGCATGTACATATAAGGCATAGAGGATTCTCTCCCCTGGGGAATGTGGGTCACTATAGTCCACCCCCTTAGGGGCTCGACGTCCTTGTCGGCACACTTTCGGCCAAGGAGTGGCTCTGATACCAAATTGTCACATCCCAGTCCGTATAGCAAGATATTGTCCACTTTGGACCACGTCCTCATGGATTTGTTCTTGGGTTTCGGCAAGAGAACTTCCCATGGGGTCACCCATCTTAGGATAGCTCTCACCAAAACTTACTTAACTTTGGAGTTCTTATGGGATCCCGAGCCAGTGAGTTCCCAAAACGTGTCTTGCAAAGGGATGTGAGCATGTACTTATAAGGCATAGATGATCATCTCCCCTGGCGATGTGGGACACTACAGTTCATATTTTCCTAGCAAGACGCGTTTTGGGCTAAGGCCCAAGAACAAATCTATGAGGGCGTGGCCCAAAGCGAACAATATCTTGCTACGACGGAGGCTGTGATGTGACATCATTCAAGTTACAAGAAGGGGTATCATCAATATTATTGGTTGGTTGTAACTCTAGAAGCAGTCTATTTGAATTTGTCTCTAACTGACCATGAAGATCTGCCGACGAATCAATAACCTTGTTAGCCAACACACTTAACTTGGTATTCACAACACTCATTAATATTTGATTTGCAAAATCGTTAACTTGTTCAACATGATGTTGCTCAAGAGAGCTACAAGGTGGGACCTCCATATCATTATTAAGTCCAGGAGAACGCTCATTATGAATAATTTCTACTGAAGGAGAATGTTCCTTGTGTATAGTATTACCTGAAGGAGAGACAATCTTAGTAGATGGTTTTGGATGATAAACTTGACGAGTTGGTGATCGTCCGTGACGACGAGCCTCAATATCTGGTTGCATCCTATCTGAATGATTGCCCTTTAAATGCCTACATTTGTTTGTATAACGGCCAATTACACCACAATTTCCATAAATTGGAGGTAAATTCTCATAAATAATATCAATAGAGAAACCATGTTGTTCTCGTTCAACCACAATAGATGAAGGTAAATCAACAGAAAGATCCACATTCAATTTCATGAAGCTGCAATAGGCTGGTGAAAAATAATGTCGGTGTCATCCCAACATCCCAGCGCCAATCTGGGTATTGGGCCTTTGTGTTCTGAAGGAGTAATTGGCATTCATTACTTGAAAGAGTACGTCAACAACATCTTCATGATCCGATTTTGGCCTTTTCGGATCAAGATGTTATTGACATAAACATATTCCCATAAACATGAAATATGAATCACAGAACTTCAAACACAAAACCATATTCATAAACCTTTAAACATATAACAAACACATTACCTACAGATGAATTCGAAAAGCCTGCCATGACTTGTTTCTGCATGACATGGATGATGGATTACAAATCCACTCCTAATAAGACTTCCTATTTATTCTTGAATCAAATAACTTAATCCACATATTCATACTCATGCTCATATTCTAACATTCCCCCACTTGAGCAAGTATGAAACATGCAAACTAGTTCTATCAAGCTTTTCAACACGGTGATCACTAAGTCTTTTGAGTTTCATCATAAACAATCTACCTGTGCATTTCAAAACACATGACCAAAAGCTGTCAATTACAACCATTATGTAAATGCTAACTTCAGATCACATATGTTCAATTTGCACTTTATAACATTATGATCGAACTGACATAAGCAGACCTCAAAGTATCCACTCCCACTATTAATCGAACTTAATTCAAACCAATTAAGCTCAACACAGAGAGAAAAACTATCAACTGTGAAATTCATTCCAATATAATGAATACCATAATTTGAATTCAAACAATTGCTTTGAGTACAATCATAAAGATTCTCTAAACATCAAACTGAATCAAATTCTACCTATCAGACTAACCAATCACAAAGATTAATATTCTGACGATAATGAACTAGCTAACAAATATACTAGCTAAACTTGAAATAAAACTTCACTTAGATAAAGATTACTCTTGCATTAGTTCTTTAGCCTTGATTGCAAAAGCAATTTAACCAACAATGAAGTCTTATCTTTGTTCCAGTCTTTAAAGCTTCATTGTGACAAGCACCTTCCACTTAACATTTTACTCCCATTGATCAAAAGATTCAAGCACACCCATTCTAGAGATCTGTACTCTGAATATACAAATTGGCAAAGCCTTTGTCAAAGGGTTAACAACCATCAGACTCGTAATGACATGATGCACATCAATGGTTCCTTGCTTGACCTTTTCTCTTGTTTTCAGAAACTTAACATCCATTAACCTTGAAGCGAAGTTCTCTTGTTGTTCTTTGCAAAGAAAACCGCATAATTATTGTCATAATACATCTTTAAAGGCTTATGTGTTGACCTCACAATCTTTAATTCCGCCACAAAATTCCTTAGCAAAACCCATTGCTTCATTCTTTCAAAACACACCACAAATTATGCCTCTATGGTGAAGGTTGTAATGATCGTTTGCTTAGCACTCTTCCAAGATACTGCACCTCCACTAAACATAAAAATATAGTCGCCATTTGACTTTCTATCATCTAAATTTTGAAATCGGTGTACCCTTTCATTTCAAGTTCTTATTCTCTACCATACACAAGCATATAGCCTTTAGTTTATTGTAGATACCTTAGAACTTTCTTGGCAGCACTCCAGTGAGCATCCCCTGGATTAGATTGGAATCTGCCTAAAATCCCTACTATGTATGTAATGCAAGCATTGTACAAACATATGCATACATTAAGCTTCAAACTAGTGATGCATATGGCTTTTCAGACATCTTTTTGTCTTCAAAATTGATTCTAGGACATTGTTCTTTTGATAAAAGATCCTCTTTGTTCACTGGTACATGACAACCATTACAGCTTTCCATGTAGAACCTGGTTAGAATCCTCTCAATATAACCTCTTTGTGATAGTCCCAACAGTTTTCTATTTCTGTCTTTAGCAATCTCAATTCCCAAGACAAAATGTGCTTCACCAAGGTCCTTCATCTCGAAATGTGCACTAAGCAATTCTTTTGTCTTTTTTAACAAGTGAATGCAAGAACTAGCAAGTAGTATATCATCAACATATATGACTAGTATAATAAACTTTGTCCCATTGAACTTAAGATAGATGCAATCATCGAGTTTGTTCTCAACAAAACCATTAGATGTAACCACTTGATCAAACTTTACGTACCATTGTCTGGTAGCTTGCTTGAGATCATAGATTGACTTCTTTAATTTACAGACCATATTCTCCTTCCCCCTTTCAATTAATCCAGGGGGTTGTACCATATAAATGTTTTCTTAAAGATCACCATTGAGGAAGGCTGTTTTTACATCCATCTGATGTAACTCAAGATCAAAGTGGGTAGTGATTGCCATAATAATTTGCATTGAATCTTTGGAATACACTGATGAAAAGATATCATTATAGTCAATACCTTCTCTCTGAGTAAACCCTTTAGCAACCAACCGAGCTTTATACCTCTCAATTTGTCCATGTGCATCCTTCTTAGTCTTATGCACCCATTTACACCTTATAATCTTTATGTCAGTCTTTGGCTTCACTAACAACCAAACCTGATTCTTGTACATTGATTCCAGCTCCTCATTCATTGCATTGTTCCATAAACTTGACTATGAACTCTTTATGGCTTGTGAATAAGTTCTCCAGTATTATAGTCAGTTTCTTGAAGACAACAAAGGAAATCACTTGTAATTGCATGTTTTCTTGTTCTTGTGGATCTTTTGATTTTAGGTTGAACTTGAATATTGTCAATTTGTTGTGCAACTTGCTAAGCATTATCAACCAATTTAGTAGCTTGCTGACTCGGTTCATGCTTGATTTCAGTTACTTCTTGTTGCTCCATCACTTCATCAGTTTCATTAGAATGATTAAACTCAATGTGTTGATCATTGGCTTGAGAGTACACCAAAACTAGGCAATGTTCACTTGAAGATGCTTCAATTGATGGCTGTTCAAGTTCCTCAAATATAAAGTTCTCAATGGTAAAATCCAAGATATCTTTATCTTAAAAAAACCATCCATTATGGGTTTCCTTGATTTTGGTTTGAGCCTGTGCATAATAGAACTTAAACCCCTTTGATTTTTCTGAAATCTATGAAATAATAAGACTTAATTCTTCGATCCAATTTCCTTTCCTCCGGATTATAGAACCTAGCTTGCCTCTGCCTTACATCCCCAAATATGGAAGTGACTAAAACCTGGCATTTTACCATACCAAACTGCAAAAGGAGTGGTCGATACTGATTTGCTAAGGACTCGATTTAGTATATAGTTAGCAGTCTTCAGAGCCTTACCCCATAAGAAACCAGGCAACTTAGACCTTGACATCAAGCTTCTCACCATGCCAATCAATGTCCTGTTTCTTCTTTCTAATACTCCATTTTGTTGTGGTGTACTAGGAGTTGTGTATTGAGCCATAATTCCTTGTTATTCAAGGTAGAGTGCAAAAGGACCCTTCTGTTGTCCAGACTCTGTGTACCTATCTGATCTAACAATGTTAGTGGATTTGTTTAACTGCTTTTCTACCTTAGTCTTAAAAATTGTGAAACATTTAAGAACAACTGACTTTTCACTCATTAAAAATGTATAACCAAATCTTGAAAAATCATCAATGAAATTAACAAAGTAACTATTTCCACAAATTGTTTTAGTTGGGAAAGGACCACAAACATCAGTATGAATAATCTAAAGTAAATTTTTACTTCTTTTGGCTTCAATATTTTGAAAGTTAGTTAGCTTGCCTTTGAAACAATCCACACATCCAGTTTTAGTTTCGAAATCAAGTGAAGGAACCAAGTTTGCTTTTGACAGTTTAGTGATTCTTTCCTTTGATAAATGACGTAATCTCTTGTGCCAAAGCATGTAAGAAGTGTTATTGTTTAACATTCTCTTAATGCTTGTATTTAGTGCATGATGTTCATTAAAGACCACACTACACTCGAACTACCATAAGTTTTCAACTAAGCTAGTAGTCCCTAAGGTGGAGTTAAGACAGTTCTTTTGAAAAAGTTGTAAACATTCATCATCACCTAGGAAGGAAAAACCATTACAAGTTTAGAGGCTGAGATCAAATTTCTTCTCATCTTTGGCACCTAAAGCACATCATTCAATTGCAAAATAAAACCAGAATTCAGTTTTAACCTAATTGTTCCAACAACTTTAACTGCAACTTTTGTCCCTTCCCCCACAAAAACATTAAAATAGTTAAAACTAGCATCCTTTTGTTTTTCAAAACCATGAAGTGAGTTAGTTATGTGAACTGTGCAGCCAGTATCAAACCAACATGAGTTAAAAGGAACCTCAATTATTCGAGTCTACACATACATTAACTATTTCTTTCCTATTAGCTTTAAGATAGTCCTTAAATAGTTCACAATCTTTTCTTAAATGACCTCGAGTTTTGCAGAAAAAACACTTAAGCTTAGCTACATTTTTAACTTTAGGTTTAAGATTGTTAGACCCTTTGGAAGATTCAAATATTTTAGCAGAAATACCAGTCTTATCAGAATTCCTAGAGTTCTTGAAGTTCTTACCTGAATTATTTCCAACATTGTATGCTTCCTCCTTACACAAAGTTCACAATCTCTGCCTCTTTGCCTTTTTCTTGCCTTTGGCGAGTCTCTTCTTGAACACACTGTGCAATTAACTCATCTACATCCCAATTATTATCATGTGTATTATAAGACACCTTTAGTTGAGAGTACTTGAATGGAAACGCTTGAATAATCATCAAAACCAACTGCTTTTCTCCAATGCTAACATCCATTCATAACATGGTCCCTGATTGAACCAAAATTATCAACTTTGTAAGTTGTTAGCAATTACTTATACTGGCTGATACATGCTTTATGTGATTCTTTGAATTTTTTCTCAATAGCCTTCAAGTAATAAGTTGCTAAATCATGTTTCTTAATGCCTTCACGAACTGTATCAGTCCTACCACTCTCCAGGATAGAAAGTGCCACTTTGATGGCTCTTGTCCACCTTTCATGATCAGTCTTCTCAGCTTTAGTATTATGATCTGTGATCACTGGTCTTGGAGTATCAATGGCAATGTCATAGTTATTGCTTGTTAATAACAATCCAATTTCTCTCCTCCATTTTTTTATAGTTACTCCCTCTATTAAGAATTGGGATATTTGCCAAGTTCAAAGTCTTCAAGGATATTGCAGACACTGTAGAAGAAATCACAAACATGAACCAATTAGGTTCTTGATTTCTTTTTCCAATTTGCACATCAAAACTTACATCAATGATTCATACATAAAGACTTATCTACACATAGTTGACAATCATACATAAAATGACTGATTCATCGAGAACTTAGAAGATCATAATAAGATATGCATTATGACAGTTCTCAAGTGTCTCATGCATGCTGCAGATGAAAATTTTGCAAGATATCGAGATTGTGGATGCAAATTTTTGTCTTCTTCTTCATGGACGAAGAACCTCCGATGCAAGGCCAAAAGCCTCACGCGCCCACGATGAATTTAGGGGGGGGGGGCTTTGGCCAAAGAACCTCCGATGCCAAAGTTAGAATTTTGAGGGAAAAGTGTTTGGAGAATTTAGAGAAT
>JAOEHR010000434.1:17073179-17083226 GCA_025448175.1 Aronia arbutifolia
ATCCCCATTGGCCTCATGGGTTGGAGCCAATTGCTGGGGCAATTGAGTGATTGGAATCGCTGGTCCATCAGGCTAAAGAGCATGCTGGACTTGCTCTAAGTGGTGGAAGAGTAATGGGCAGCGGGTGCAAAATTCGAGCATGGATGGGTCAAACCTGTAAAAAAAAAAGGGCAAAAACCCTCGGTTCTATCGCTAGTTTGATGGCTAGCCAGCATGTCTGGTTTGACTCGAGCCTGGATGGCCAAACTTAAAAGAAAATAGGGCGAAAAAATCCTCGGTTCTAGAGCTAGTCTGATTGCAAGCTGGCGGGTCCAGTTACCTTAACCGGTCCGGGACTGGAGCCAGTTTGGCGACCTGGAGTCAATTTGGCTTAACCAGTATGGACCTGGATCGAGTCGATGCGCGGGCCAACTTTCCTAATTGGTTGTTGGGCTAGGTGTCATCCATTGGGCTTTTTGTGCAAGCTGGGACCTCATGATCTGTGGATTGGGTCGTGCACCTCCTAGGCCTCCACTGGTTTTGTTCAGCCTTGGGACTGCCCGAGTGCATTGGTTTGGGTTGCAGCTAGCGCCTGAGCTCGTTGGTCTTGGGCTGCTGATGCGCCTCCCTGAGCCTGAGTCAGGGCTTGGGTGGCTGCTGCAGTGGTCATCACCGTCTGCTGAGTTGCAATGGCAGCGATGGTATTTCACAACGACGAACTCCTCCGGCTGCCGTGTTGAGCCTCAAGGAGCGGCAGCACTTGGTCACGTCTTGGTATGTAAAGCATTCCGTTCGTCATGGTTTTGAAAATTTTCAGCCATTGTATCATTTTTTCCAGGGACTAATATAAAAAATTCATAGGCTAAAAGCGTATGAGAAATTCAACGTAGAGAAAAAATCCGAAAGGAATTGCACAAGCCTTCTTTGAGAAGTAAATCCGGATCTCAATGAAAGCATCAATTTATAGTAGCAAAAGTTCATCATGTGTTGTCATCCAGTTGGCCAAGGTGTGTCATCCATTGCATGGAGGAGGAAAGAATTATTCCGAAGATATTATTAGGTAAATAATATATTGGGATTATCTTGTAATGTCCATGATTGGATGGAATTCTGATTCATTGCTTGGTTGAGTTAGTCTTCAATTAGGAAAGTTTAAAGATAAGTTTTCAAGAGTGTTGAATTGTGCATGGATTAAATGTGGGTTTCGTCAATTAATGAGGGCATTCTCGTTATTCGCTGGTAGAAGTCCACATGTCAGCTCCAGAATTTTTCCACAATACCGATTCTCCCCTTTTTCAATTTTATTTATTTTCTACGTTTTTTTTGTTAAAATTTTATTTTATTTTTCCCTTACCATAACACCAAACTATCATATACATGCTCTAAAAACTGTATTTTCAGTCTTATAATCCAAGTTTAAACACTTAAAAACAATATAAATCTAAAAATACTTGAATGTAACAGTGGTCACTCAAATAAAGTAAAGTAGGAAAAAAAAAATAAAAACGAATAAATAAATAAATAAATAAGAATAGTAATAATAATACGAGATGGAGGGGGTAGGCTTAGCCTCACAATAGGCTAGCAATAATGTGATTCAAATTCGCCATTGGCAAGAATCGAAGCTAAGATCTCTCACTTACAAGTGAACCACTAGACCGTAGTACTAAGTTACGGAACAGTAACAACACTTCTGTGGAAAGAAATTTAGAGTCCCAATCCAACCTCAATCAGGCCAATTAGCTTCCATACGTTCATTTGAACATCCGGATGTTAATGTTGTTTAGTTTATTATGGGATTGTACAACGTAACCGTCGGTCTATTTAAACTTTGATCTTGCTTAGCAAGGAATCTGTAAATTCATATTAATTCTCGAAAGTCTGCGACACATGGAGCGTACATCTAATCTTCGTCCTAAGTTGAATTTGTGTTCTTCGAGTTAATCATAACTAATAGTTCGTTTGGATGTGTTTTTAAAATAACTAAAAATGCTTTTAGAAAAAATGTTTTTTAAGTTCCAAAAGCACTTGAAGTGCTTTATGGTTATGTGCTTCTTCAGGAAGCACTTTAAGTGCTTTTATAGGATTTACTTGCATTTTTACTAAGAATTAGTTCTAAAAAAAATTTCACCAAAAGATCTTTCGGTCATTTTAAAAGCACATTCAAACGAGCTGTAAGTTTCTAAAGCAATGGCACAAGTTAACGTACAAGTCGGATCAATATAGAAAGGCATATGTATTCCAATTTTCATTGATGGGGACGATGAACCAAAAGCTTGCCATGATACTGCCTTGTCTGAAGATACTGCTCTGCATTTTGAACTGGCATTTGGCAAAGGCAAAAGAAAATGCAGTTTACAAAACGGAGAAACGCAACAAAATCATGAACCACCCCATGAGAAAACAGGTGACCGAGGACTTCATGGGCATAAGTGCTTGATGAGGTTATGGTCAGCAACTTAAGTCTTAAAGAGTGTTGAATTGTGTGTGGATTAAATGTGGGTTTCGCCAATTAATGAGGGCATTCTCGTTATTCGTTGGTAGAAGTTCACATGTCAGCTCCAGAATTTTTCCACAATACCGATCCTCCCTCTTTTCAATTTTATTTATTTTCTACGTTTTTTTTTTGTTAAAATTTTATTTTTTTCCTTACCAGAACACCAAACTATCATCTACATGTTCTACAAACTATATTTTCAGTCTTATAATTCACATTTAAACACTTGAAAACAATATAAATCTAAAGATATTTGAATCTAACAGTGGTTACTCAAATAAAGTAAAGTAGGAAAAAAAAATTAAAAGAAAAAACGAATAATAAATAAATTAGAATAGGAAATGATCGGTAAAATAATACCGAACATATTGAAAATGAGTAACTAGCTTCGTAGCGACTATATGGTTTAAAAATCGCTATTATCATACCGATTATCTCTTTTCAAAAAAACATTTTCTATTTTTTTATTTTTAAGAAAATTTTCTTTTATTCCCCTTACAACAACAACAATTTCTTCAAAATATATTTTCCGTGTAAAATCTATTATAATTCAATAAAAACTTGAAATCAACTATATAAAACCTAGGAAGATATTTGAAATTATAAAGTAACATATAAAAAATAAAAATAAAAACCAAAGAAAAAAACCAAAAATAAATAAATAAAATGGAATAGGAAAAGATCGGTACCACGCTACCAAGCCTCACCCAGTCGTGCTCTTCTCCTTGAATATTCAGTAAGTTCATTCCGATCCTTCCCTTTTCATTTTATTTATTTATTATTGTTTTTGTTTTTGTTTTATTTTGCTCTGCTTTTCTTTGTCTTACCATAACACCAAATTATCGTCTTCATGTTCTACCAAATGTATTTTTTTCAATACAACATATAATTATAATTTATGTTTAAACACTCGAAATCAACGATAATAAAACCTAAGGGGTATATCAATTGAGATTTTGAGGAATTTTAATGGATTATAAATCCATATATTTTGATAGAGTTTAATTGGCTTCTAGAAATTCTATGTAAAATTTTGAGTGAACCCGTTCAAATTCTCAAGGGAGAGATGTGAGATTTGAGAATGCTTAAAATATACTACAAAATCAATCAAATTCCCTCGAATTCACCAACTTTTTGAGAGTTTTAACGAAAAGTCCGCGGTACTCTTCACTTTAACGAAAAACCACATTTTTACACTAAAAAGTCAAACTTGGTACTATTCATTTTACCATTTATTTTGTCTTTATCGTTAAAACTCAAAGCTTTCAAGTCATTTTCATTAGTTTTCCTCTTTTTAAAACCCTTTAAATCAATTTCTAATTGAATACACTTGGAATATTATAAGCACCTTCAAAATTCTGATTGAATACCCCTAAATTTGTAAAAATAAATAAAATATCTCAAAATCTCAATTGAATACACCCATGAATCTAAAGATATTTAAAATTGAACAGTGGTTACTCAAATAAAGTAACGTAGGAAAAACAATGGGATAATAATACGAGACGATCAGTAAAACTTTACCGATTCTAGCATGGACGTTTTTTTGTTCGGGTTCCATTTAGGAGCCGGAATAGTAACAACACTCTTTATTATCTACACTAAGAGGAAGAGGTAGGCTTAGCCTCACAATGAGCTAGCAATAATATGAGTTAAATTCGTCATTGACGAGAATCGAACCTAAGATCTCTCACTTCCAATGAAATAGAAATACCACTAGACCGTAGTACTAAATGGCGGAACAGTAACAAACACTTATGTAGAAAGAAATTTAGAGTCCCTAACCAACCTCAATCAGGCCAATTAGCTTCCATATGTTCATTTGAACATCCGGATATTAATGTTGATTAGTTTATTATGGGATTATACAACCCAACCGTCGGTCTATTTAAACTTTGATCTTGCTTAGCAAGGAATTTGTAAATTCATATTAATTCTCGAAAATGTGCGACGCATGGAGCGTACATCTAATCTTTGTCCTAAGTCGAATTTGTGTTCTTGGAGTTAATCATAACTAATGGCTCGTTTGGATGTGCTTTTCAAATAACTGAAAGCGCTTTTAAAGAAAATGTTTTTAGTTTCCAAAAGCACTTGAAATTGCATTTTTACTTAGAATTAGTTCTAAAAAAATATTCACCAAAAACGTTTTCGGTCATTTTAAAAGCATATTCAAACGAGCTGTAAGTTTCTAAAGCAACGACACAAGTTAACGTACAAGTCGGATCAATATAGAAAGGCATCTGTATTCTAATTTTCATTGATGGGGACGATGAACCAAAAGTTTGCCATGATACTGCCTTGTCTGAAGATACTGCTCCGCATTTTGAAATGGCATTTGGCAAAGGCAAAAGAAAATGCAGTTTACAAAACGGAGAAACGCAACAAAATCATGAACCACCCCATGAGAAAACAGGTGACCGAGGACTTCACGGGCTAGTCTCCATCGATGGCGATGCAAAGTCCAACTCTTGATCAGAATCAGCCACTTCTTCAAAGTCATAAAAAGGATTTGCCTGCGAGTATGAAAATATTTTTATGAAACGAAATAAAAAACTTATCAGGGATTTTATGAAATCTAAGGATCAGTATAAAACAAATACTTGAGGTCTTGGAGTGATTGCTTCAAAGCTATGGATAACAGGATCGTCAAAATTAGGGGGTTCCAGAACGATGTAAGCTCCTTTATTTCTGTACCTATCTTCTGTTGCCTGTATTTGCATCAACAGATTAGTGTCAATTTACAGAATGCGAAAACAGGCACATAAAATATTTCATAAAATCCGCAAGTAAAACCAAACTTAGATGAACTTGAAAGCTCAATCAAGAGTTAAGAAAGGATCACAGCATGACTCGGGAGATGGACTAGTTACAAATAGTCAATAGCTATACATTTAGACACATAGAAACACATTTCACGTGCTCATCTATATATTTCAGTTTTATATATTGATTCTTTGTTCATCGGATTCAAGTACCGTACCTTATCTATGCTCTTTTTCTATTAAGCAAACAATTTCTGTACAGAAGTTTCACGGGTGAAATCATCCAGTTACTATCTTACTATCTTGATATCCAATTACTATCTTCGATATCTCTGGTTACAAGGCTAAAAGAAAGTGCTCATTCTGTTTTACTTCTGTTACTATCTTGTTATCACAAACCTTTCAAACCTATAGAACTTACCAATGTTAATAATTAATATAACTGAATTTCTGATATTAGAAGCAAACATGCAAAACCCCACCAACATAACCATACATGCATCCAGCAAACGTTGCAGCGCAATTTGGCAAAACTACGAACACAACGAATACTTATCTCAAAAGATCCTAAACAAACCTGAAATTGTGGGTAGTCTGGGGCACTAAACAAAGTAATGAGCTTCCCTGACTCCACAGTGTGATCTATGGTGAACCCATTATCCATTCCACCAAGACCTGGCCTTTTGTCCCGTGCATCAGGGCCTTCATGCGATCTAATAATCAACTGTGGTTTTGACAATATAGAATAACCCAAATCTTAGTATTGGATCTCTATTATTATTACTAGTTATGAAAATACGAAACAAGGAAGTAAACGTAACAAGAGAGTAGTACGAAATGGTCTCATGCTTAGTGTGAGAGAGAAACTTAAGTGCAACAGCCTCTGTGCACTTTAGAAACATTACAGCAGCAAATCATTTAAAAATTAAAGTTAGACATTTTTCTTTCCGTTACTAGTAAAATTAGAACGGAAGACATAGTCGAATGCCACCCACCATCTACCTATTGAGCCGGAGGCCAAGGTGGTTAAAAACTATCAAAGCAATAATAAACCCATAAGCACCTGCATGCTCTTATGCACGCTTTCATAACTAAGCTTTAACAGTCATCATTTAACTAGGACATAAAATACGCCGTTGTAACCTATTTGTTGTCAACATTATATTAGGGTTAACAACTGATCATCCGTCAAATATTGTTTTCGACCAATCAACTTCGTGTGAACCTTCAAAATTCTATACAATGACTTGTCCCCATTAGTTATAAAAGTTACCTAATTCAAATCCATAATTGGAAACATAGTTATTGGCTAATCGCTATCCAACCATCACAGCACTTGGAACACCGGTAACCAAAATTAATCAAAGGTTTAGTTCTAGAAAAGAAATGTGCGTCGTCACAAGATTACAATTAAAGCATGCCATGTTTCGAAGTCACAATACGCTATCAATTGAATGCATCACTTAACAAACTATAACAAGCAAGTCACCAGAAATTAGACAACAAAAGGCATATTGTTAAAGATCATAGCATCGACATAATATCCCACAAAATACAGTTTTCCAACATGTAACCATGCAAGTAAACTAACATTCAAGCCTAAAACCAAGAAATGCAGATCCCATCTTATATTACCTTGAGTTGAAACTTCTTGAGAAACTCCTCAGTGCAGTCAGGGCCCCAAAGCAAACCAATGCCTCTCTCTTCATTCAAAGAAAGGCCGGGATCCATGGAGGGATCTGACCATAGCACGTCACCAGGAATCAAGTTCGAACCCATCCACGGAGGATTAAGAACCGATCTTTGAGCCTTCTTCAATTCTTCAAATGTTCCAAGAGACAATTTACTGCTCAGTTCAGGAATGAAAGATATTTTCCTCCTCTTCTTTCCCTTTGATCTCTTGGGGTATGCAGCCATGCTGCGAAACAGCCCACCATGAGCAGTGTATACGTATTTCCCGATAATGGATGTCAAAGGGAGACGCTTAAAGCACTCAAGACATTTTTGGTACACATCCTTCCCTTTGTCTCCATACTTTGTCAACACTTCCTTTTCAAATCCATAAACGGAAGTGCAGTATTTGGATTCGTGATTTCCTCTAAGAAGATAAATGCTCTTGGGCAAAAACACCTTCCAAGCCAATAAAATCGAGAAGGTTTCGATCCCCCAAGCCCCTCTATCAACATAATCGCCATTGAAGACGTATAATCGATTTTCTGAAGGAAATCCAGCATCATTTAGAAGGAAAAGGAGATCGTGCAGCTGACCGTGAATATCTCCAACAACGACAACAGTGGATTCCAGACCTAACTGGTCGACGGCAATGCAATTTGCCTCTTTGTGGAGGATATCGAAGGCGCAGAGGACCAAGCTATCAAAAACCTCCTTAGGAAATACGTCCGGAAATTGGTTCGGTTCAAGATTTCTAGAAGCCCAATCGAAAGTGGACATTAGGTTCCGAACCCATTCAAGGCTGAGGGTTCCGTCGGGCGGCCAGAAAATTGGGGTTTCAGGTGGTGGCGGCAAGGACAATGGGTTGTCTTTGGATTCAGAGTTTTTGACAGAGGAAGACGATGAACCGAAGAGCAGCGGCAGTGCTACTTGTTCTGCAACGTTTTGAGCAGCTGCTGGTTCTGCAATGTCTTGAGCTGCTGGTGGTTCTGCAACGTCTTGAGTTGCAGATGTAGATGGAACAGGTGTTGCTGGTTCTGCAACATCTTGAGCTGCTGCTGGTTCTGCAACGTCTTGAGTTGCAGATGCAGATGAAACAGATGCTGCTGGTTCTGCAATGTTTTGGGTTGTTGATGCCGATGGAACAGGTGTTGCTGGTTCTCCTTGAGCTGCTGCTGGTTCTGCAACGACTTGAGTTGCAGATGGAGCAGCTGCTGCTGTTGCTGCAATTTCTGCCTCAGACCCTAACCAAAATACAAATTAAATGTGAATTTTATGAATATTGATACAAATAAATCTCATTGCCACACAAAGAATCCAAGGATGAGAAATAATAGTGCACGACTCACACTTGATTTTTAAGAGAGTTGAAATTACATACTTTGTCTATTCATATCATTCAGATATATCAACAACCGGATTATCTAAATATAACTATGTACCATTATATTCTACACTAGCAAAACAACAATTCCATTTTAATTCTATCATGCATATATATTCATTTAACTCTCAGTACAATATGTTTTAGTTGCTGAAAAATTATTAAGCGACCGGCCTCAAAGTCTTTTGGCAGCACTTAGATTGTCTTGGCTTTAAACGATGCTTACACATAATATTCTTTCATCACCACATTTCTATACGTATGTACATGCACATATAAGTTTCTAAAATTATGTTATAAGCTTTTCAAATAAATTTTTATACATGAACTCATCTGGGAATTTGCAGCATACATAGTAACACAGAGTGTCTTTTTCCAGCATCAATTTTATATGCACATGAATATTTAAATGACACTTGGTTGAACGAGTTATAGGTTTTGGGCTGCCCGAGTACCTTGCAAAATTGATCGGACTTGCTCAAATGCCTCGTAAAATTTACAAGCACAACGAAGATTAGACTGTGAAATAGGCTCCATGATGGCTAGTGCACGTGCCATGCGCTACATAAACAATATGCATATAAATATTTATTATTCACAATAATAATTAAGTACTTTTAAAGGTTCGTTTAAGTAATTACCTGATGTGGATCATTTATGTCATGTGGCCCTATGGCAGCAGACCTACGATCAGGGTGATGCACGTATGGATGGGTGATTTTACGATACCATGAGTGGTACCCAGGATCACAATCTGATGGGGCTATAACCTCCCTGCTAAGGTTTTCTGGTCCCAATAGGTGATATTCACGCCTTTGCCAAATCCCATCAAAGTACGAATGCACAACCTTGTACATTTTTGTATCAGTGCTCCGTTGAACTCGAGAAGGGGTATATGTCATTCGGGGAATTGTCTGAACAAGGCTACACTGTCGTAGAACCCTATCAACATAATAAGGCTCCACAATATCCACACACTTGAGGAGACCAGTATAGAATGTCATCTTTGGTAAAGAATGATGTCCTCTCTGACCATGATATGGATCCCAGACAACCTCAGTATCATGCATAAGATCGAGTCGTTGTCGCATTGCCTGCAAATGCTGTAAAGATAACCCTGCATCCTTTCGTGGGGTCCAACGGCGCACACGCGGCTGATCCTCTAAGTAATGAACGTTAACATGGGGAGTAGCAATCTTGTGAAAATGCTCGTAGATCCATGCCTCTAGTAAAGTCAAATATCCAGAAATTTGCCTACATCCAAGTCTAGAAGCAAGTCCTAATTGCCGATACAAGTACGCTAATCCTGCTGCGCCCCACGCATACCCCCCAACACTATTCAAGTCCCGTAGAAAATGCAAGTAAATGAGAGATATCCTATTCCCTGTTTTATCCGCAAAGAGTGTACAACCTAATAGATATAATAGGTAACCCCTTGCTGCACGCTCTATAAATTCAGGAGACTCATCATCAGATACTTTGTGAAATCTCTGCCTTAACCATTCAAGTGTAACCGCACTACCACTGAAGCGACCCATCTCAGCTCGTGCCTCATCATCGGTAACTCCTAATGCAGTGACAAATAAATCATGGCACTGACTAGCTAGGACAGAGTTGTCCAATTCATCATCACAAACAGATACAGAGTTACCATCCACGGGAATTCCTAGTATGTTGGACACATCATCTAATGTGATTGTCAACTCACCAAATGGTAGATGGAAAGTATTTGTCTCGGGTTGCCATCTCTCACA
>JAOEHR010000438.1:0-12579 GCA_025448175.1 Aronia arbutifolia
TAGGGTTACAACTCGACTCAGATGCCAAATAGAATTTTACGGCTTAATTTTCATGTATTCCATAATTCAGGTACATACAATCCTTATTACATAAGAAAACAATAAAGGACACAAATACAACCTTCCTAAAACATGACTCTAATATTTACACAATATTGACATTCCATTTTCTTTAAATAATGACCCACGCAATAGCATGGTGGCTTGAGTTCGATGTTGTCATCATTGTGGTTGTTCCTCCTTCTCCTTCCGACGCCTATATCCTTAATTGTGATAAATTAACACAACTTTCTTGGCTTTGATAATTGATAGTAGGTTAGCATGCCATTTTGTTTGTAGGCTAGTACATGAGGGCATAGAAAAGTTAGCCCCATGTCTCTGGCATTTCCACAATTATAATAAGTCGTTTGAGGATTCCTTCTGGCATGAAATGTATGCGCTAGTAGTGGCCATCAGTAAGGTTTTGCCTATCCTCATACTCAATTTGGTTTGGTGATTTTAGCAATGCTTGCTTATAAAGAGTAGTTAATGCTAGCATGAGCATTACAAACCTTAAGTACTAAGTAATGTACCTAGAATCGCATTAATAAAATTGTGAGCAAATGGAGATCACAATACTTTGCAAGTTAGGCTTTCCATGTCGAACATGCATAAATATGTGCAAGTATATATATGACAAATTAATGGAGTACGTATGAACATATGGAACAAAAAGTTAGCTTTTCCTAGAACAATATCATCTAAGCATGTCATCCTAGATTTCTTGAATTAGAATAATTTCCTATGATTGTTCCAACGACCAGTAAGTAGAGTCATTTGAAGTACCTAGTGTTTTCCAGGAGGAAAACCAATATGCTTGTGTAGTGTTCCATAACAAGGTAACAAAATATAGGTAAATATAAACAGTTTAAAATAGAATGGCAAGGTAATTGATTAATCTTAGATGAGATGAGAGGAAATCATATCTTGCTCATCTAACTTGGATGGTGGAAATTAGTAGGCAGAGGCTCTAGTATTGCTGGCCTGGACTCTAGCGATGGCGTGAGAAACGCTGAGCATGGGCAGTGGCATGGTGGTGTCGACGACGTCTTAAAAAGAAACTCGAAGCATGTGAACAAAAATGACATAGGAAACAAGGATGATGATGTCCTCAGATCTTGCTGTGAAAAAGTAAATAGAGCATGATGAATCTTTTTTTTGTTCTTTACAGGCATGGAGCCCCCAAGTTGTTGGATATGCAACTAAGTCTATGAATTTTCTTTAGAGTTTTCTGGCATCTAAGTTCCATGAGTTCCGAAACCACTAAAAAGACTTGTCATGAAATTTGTTTTGCTGAGTGTAGCACCATGTCTCAGTGGATGGATTCTTGGGTCACTTCTAAGTGCAACACCATGTCTTGGTTGTCTTCAGATCATTGCCTTCTACTTTTATCTTTTAACAAACTATCAGTGGTGCCCATAATTCCCCTTCATTTTCAAAAGATGTGGTTAGAAAACTCTGAGTTTTTTCCTATGGTTTCGGATGCTTGGGGTAGTCTTCACTTTCATGGTTGTCCTATGTTTACTCTTTCTTCCAAGCTGCTTGCTCTTAAAGCTAAACTTCTTACATGGAATTGGTCTTCTTTTGGTGATGTCAACTCCTTCATGAATAACTCATTGAGCAATTTGGATTTGGTTCAAGAGGAAATTTCTTATCTTGGTCCATCTAATGATCGTTTTGCTAGGGAATCTTTAGCTCATAGTGCAGTCCATGAGGCTTTGAGGTTACAAGAAATTTTTTCTAAAAGATAAGTCTCCAGTTTGCTAATTGTCGTTGGGGGGATAAAAATTCAAAAAAAAAATTCATCCAATGGTAAAATTCAAAAAACTTCATCAGTCTTTAGTTTCAACTCAAGATGGTCCCCAATGCTTGGAAGATCGAGAGGCTATTCAAGATCACATCGTGTCGCACTACAAGAATTTATTATATTCAGTTGATGAAAATGTGAACACCAGGATTGTTGAAAGAGTGAATCCTTCTTTGGTCAAGGCCAAGGATAATATTTCTTTGCTTAGGGTGCCCACTTCCGAGGTGTATCTTGCAGTCAAAAGTATGGATTGTACTAGTTCCTCTGGGCCAGATAGGTTTAGTAGTTGCTTTTTTATTGCTTGTTGGAGTACTGTTGGTCCAGATGTGGTTCAAGCAATCCAAAATTTCTTTGTTGATTGAAAAATTCCTCTTCATTTCAATTCGTATTTGGTGCTCTTTATTCCAAAAGTTCAAGGTGCAGATTCGGTTTCGTAGCTCCATCCTATTGCATTGGCTAATTTTGTTCGCAAAATTATTACTTGTATTCTTACTGACAGATTAGGGCCAATTGCTTCAAGGATTGTCTCCCCTCAGCAACATATTCTTACTTCTGAATGCATGAATATTCTTGATAAGAAGTGTGCAAGGGGAAATGTGGCCATAAAGTTAGACATTCGGAAAGCTTTTGACACCTTAGATTGGGATTTTTTGCTGCGGATTCTGATAACTTTTCGTTTTTCTCATGTTTTTGTTAATTGGATTGAGGAGCTTCTTCGCTCTGCACACCTTTCTATTTTGATCAATGGCCAAGTTTCGGGTTTTTTCTCTTGTTCGAGATGGGTTTGCCAAGGGGATCTTCTTTCCCCCCTTTTATTTTGTTTGGCAGAAGAGGTTCTTAGTCGCGGTTTATCTTCATTGATCTCTTCTGGTCAATTGGTTCCTATGCGTGCCCAAAAAAGTCTCCCTTCCCCCTCTCATGTTCTTTTTGCGGATGATAGTATAACCTTCATGCGAGGTACTCTTGGCAATCTATGGCGTCTTATGCGTTTTGTTGTTGAATACGTGTTTAACTTTGGTCTGCTGGTTAATAAATCAAAGTCCCTAGTTTTCTTTGGAAAATTTGCTTTACTGAGACAAAGATCTATTGCTACTCTACTTGGAATTGGCTTGGGTTCTTTTCCTTTTAAATATTTAAGGGTTCCATTTTTTCAAGGTCATCCATTGCGCAGTTATTTTCAAGAAATTGCAGATAAAGTTAAGTGAAAAACTTTTAGCTTGTAAGGGTCTTATGCTTTCTTAAGCATGGCGTTAGAGTTGGTCACTTCTATCATTCAAAGTCTTTTCATTCATACTTTTAAGATTTATGCTCGGTCGCGCCTCCTATAGAATAAGTTTCAATGTTAGGTGAGGAATTTTTTTTGGTCAGGTGATCCCGACTCTCGTGGCGTTCCTCTTGTTTCTTGGCAGGTATGTTGTCATCCAAAGAACCTTGGGAGTTTAGGATTGAAAGACTAGTCAATTCTGAATCGCTCTCATCTTTTGGAACGTTGTTGGGATATGCTTGCTTCATCTTCGTTGAAGGCAGTTTTTATGCGTGCTCATTTCATGCATCGGGGTTTAGTTCCCTTATCAACATACAAAAAAAAAATCTTCTGTTTGGCTTGGTTTTAAGAAGGTTCTCCCCATTATCCCATCGAACCCAAACATGGGTTATTGGAGATGGCTCTCAAATTTCTTTTTGTTTAAATACTTGGTTGAATAGGCCTTTAATTTATTTTCTTGATACTAGCTTATACTATTAATGCTCCTATTAGGGATTTTATTAGTGGTTCTCATTGGGATTTGCTTGTCGTTCTTTCTAATGTTTTCCGGAGGTGGCTACTTCAGTTTGTGCTACTCCTCTCCCTTTACAAACTCTTTATGTTGGTCCGGCTCTTCTTCTGGTCTTTTATTAGCGAAACTCATTTGCTTAATTTTGACTCTCAGGTCCCTTGGGGAAAGGTAATTTGGTCTTAACGAATTCAACCACGGAAAAGTCTTGGTGGCTATCTTCCGTCGTTCTTCGGTAGTGGTGAAGTCCATCATACAGGTTTTTTATGAGACTTTTATGGAATTTGGTCTCTCTGTAATCAGATTATATTTAAAGAAAAACCAGCCCCCTTAGATTATTCCAAGTGCTGGCTTATTACTCCGTTTCTAAAAGCAGCTTTTGTGTGTTTCCCTCGTAGCAGCCCATCTTCTGGTGTATTGCCTATTTATTTATTATTAGGTATTTCTCCGTCTTCTCCCACCGCTCCTTCTTTCATTCCGATGGCTTGGTGCCCTTCGCAATCTGGTTGGATTAAAGCTAATATTGATGGTTCTTATGTGAATGGTCATGCCAGTCTTGGTGGAAATTTTCGAAATTCGGACGGACATGTGCTTGGTGCTTTTGCCTCGAGTACAGAGTTTGCTAGTTCAGTGGCAGCAGAAATTTTAGCTTTCATTCAGGCAGTTCGTGTAGCAGGAGTTCGGGATTGGAAACATATTTGGATTGAAACTGATTCCTATGTGGTTCTGCATTTTTCCAAGGCCCCTACTTCAATCCATTGGTTTGTTTTGGTTGATTGGAATATTGTTTTGGCGCATTCATCATATGAGTTTTATTTGTACACATATTCATCCGGAGGGTAACCAAGTTGCTAATGCGTTAACTTGTTTCGGTGCTGCTCGAAGTGCTTATTATTGGCGGTTCTACAGTTCTAAATTTTTCTTATGCCGCTCATGCCCGTAACATTTCTTTTCGTCCTATTTTTGGTTATCGTTGATTTTTTATTTGTATTTCGTTTGGGTTTATTCGGGTCTTGGCTCCATTCCCCCGCTTGTATCCCTTTGTTTTTTTTTCTTTAATAAAATTTCGGAGATGGGGGACAGAGGGGTCATTCTATCGGGAATTTAGCCATTTCAAATCGTTCTTAGCGGGAAGGAAGTAGCCTACTTTTGTAGTTGATGGCTAAATCTCGAGTCTTGGTTCTTTCTGACCGCACTGTGCATGTTAAAAAGTAAGACTACTTTTGTAGTTTGATGACCAAGTCTTAAAAGCAGTTTGACTCGCCTAATCCTTCATCATCCTCATTAATTTAAAAATTAATAATAATTCGTTTCGCTTTAGGATAGACATCTAAAGCATAAGCCCATAGAAAAGGATAAGTAACCTTTATGCATAGTTGTTGGAAAGAAAATATAGGCAAAATAAAATTTGAGAGAAAAATCTTATCCTTCAATTCTTTTGGCATCTTGTGCATCAAAAGTCTGTGAATGGAGAACTTGCAGTTTGTCAGTGGAATGGAGCTTTCCATCACATCAATACAAAGCATATTTGTTTTCCTAAGCCCATGAGGGCTTTCATGTAAATTTTATTTTTCATGAGAATGAGTTTCTACTACAACAACGAGGAAAAATAATAAGCAATGTTTGTGTATAATTATTTTTACCAGGAAATGACGAAAATCAAACTGAAGAGAGGAAGTTCTTATCTTTAGTTTCCTAAGCAGCTTGTGCATCACAAGTTTGTGAAGGCAAGGAGCCATTGCAAGAGTAATGGCCTAGTCCAGTGAAGTTGCCATTTATGTTGGGGCTTTTCATGTTGAAGGGCTTTGATGGGATTGTGTTACAAAGAGACGAGCCAAAGCCTTCACATCCCCCGTTTTTGAGTTAGCGAGGATTAGGCACAAAGCATCCTGAATGAAAAGCAAATCCTAGGGAATTCTTTGTTCTTCTTCTAGTAGTTCATGGTGCTTGGTCTAATGTTACATTGAGTGCTTCTGGAGCTAAAATGCTTCCATTGCTGATGAGATGCTTCCTTCGGCGCTAATGGAGTGTTTCCCTAGGCGATGATAAAAGGTTTCCCTTGGGCGCTGATGGAAAGTTTCCCTGGGCGCTGATGGAGTGTTTCTCTAGGTGTTGACAAAGTTTTTTCTTGAGTGTTGACGTAGTGTTTCCCTCGCTGGTTCCGGCGGCTTTGAGGAGTATTTGTTAAATTAACAAATACTGGGATTTCTAGGCACTCATGGAAGGCTTGGCATGAGAGCTTAAGGTGTGGGAGCTAAAGACCCACAAGTTTAGCAAATGAGATGGCGTGATCATTTTGGAGTAGTTAAGATGTGATTTATGAGTAGGATTTGTAAGAGTTTCATTAGAGGAAGATCAGTGGTGAAAGGCAAAATCTTAGAGCTGGAATTTATAGCTTACTGGAAGACTTGCAGTAGTCAAGAAGGGGTTTCTGCAACATGAATAAGAGTTTCATTAGAGGAATGGGAATGGAGAACTTGAGGCTAGGCTTGTGGCTGGTGTAGAAAGCTTGCAGCAAGCAAGAGAGATTTCCAGCAGCTGGGGGAATATGTTCTTAATCTTTACATGCAGTTGAGCATGCTATGTTTCTCCTACCTATAATTGAACTGGTTTTTTCTCCTCTCTCTAATATGGGCTTCCAATTTATAATAGGTGATGGTTATTCCTAGTTTCTGTTGAATAAAAGGATATGCCTTAAACAACTTATCCCCAGTGAATAAAATGAAGAATAGAAGCTGCCTTACATCCAGTGGACAAAATGGGGTGCTGGAAATAGCTTATTTCCAGCAAATAAAGGGATGTAAAGGTCAAAAGATGCTAAAAACACATTGGCAGGAAATCATTACGAATATTTCTTTAATGGTGAAAGCCAAGAGTTCATTTTATGCTTACTTTTTCATTTCGCTAGAAAGGTGCAGGTGCAGGGATTGGTTCACGGGGAGACAAGTTAAGGGTGGAATTTGGTTAGGGAAATGGTGAAATACTTTGGGAAGATAAGTTGTTGTGGAGTTGTGCTAATAACATTGCACAACTAAAATAACATGCAGAAAAATATCTCATTTGCTTACACAGCATGAGATCACTCTAAGTTGGGCTTGAACTTTGGTACTCCCAAGTAAGCCAATATCTCCAATATCAAAAAGCTTTCCATGGGCCTTGTTAACCTTCCACATCTTAATCCTCAAGCAAGCCCCATTAAACCACATGTCTTGGGTCCATAAGAGCTTGGTAAGTGTTGGGTTTAAAGAATTTGTTTGGCGTGCATGATAATTGAATACAAGATTACTTAGCGTATAATATAAAGAGGATTTAGCATGAAATTGCATGTACATTATAGGACGTTTGAGCCTTTAGTCCTCTTGGGCCTTGCATGACGTTTTGGGCCCCAACAAAGCTTTCAATGATTTTAATGCTTTTAATTAATTAAAAAAGGTTAACATAAACAAAAATTTGCAGCTAATCAAATTATCACATAAAATCATAAAAACTTGAAATTTAGGAATTCTACTATAAGCACTCTCTTATTGGAGGCAAGGGACCTAAAGATTCCCTTTAATTTTTTTTTTTTTTTTAACAAATGATATTATCAACACTTAAGGGAGTAGGGAAGTGGATTAAGCCTCATAATGAGCTAACAATAATAGTTCAAATTCACTTTTGACGAAAATTGATACTAAGTCTTTAAATGAATATTCAAAGATGTCCTAACAAAAATTATTCGGTGCTCCGATAAATTTTTAAAAATATAACAGGAATTTACTGTGCAAGACACGTGGTGTAGCTTGATTGGCTAATTGGGACCATCACTTACCCGATGACGTGTGGGAGAGGGAAGAGAGGAAGAGAGGGAGAGAGGGAGAGAGGGGGAGAGAGAAAAAAAATACATCCTTTTCCTTTCTCTTGTTCGTGAAATCAGACGCACAGCAGGAGTAGGAGGATTTTCCTTTTCCTCTCCTCCTTCAAATCTTATTTTCCTCTTTAAATTCACTCTGGAACTCCAAATTTTGTGCAGTTTTTGCCCACGAACTCAGACTATCTCAGCGAGACGATCTCTACCCTCGAAGGTAACTTCTTCTAGGTTTTGTTTCAGTTTTGAAGAAACCCCAATTTCGAGTTTAAACCTAATTGGTTTTGATTCATTCTTAGTGGTAGTTGAGTTGGAGATGAAGTTGTTTTCGGATTCGAGTTATTTTATTTATTTATTTTGGTTTTACTTTTGTGGCTGCCTTTCAGTTTGAATGATCCTTTCATCCATTTCTGTGGGTCAAGTAGTGAAATTGGGATTCTGAGAGAGATCAGTGCTTTTTTTTTGTTGTGATTTTTTTTAACATATATTTGTCTTTTCTGTTAATTGTTGCAGTGTTTTGTTCATGATGATGAGTATTATTTAATTGCGGTAATTAGGTTAATTGTGCGTTGGTCTTTTTTTGAGAACTTGGGTGTACTTGAGGCTTCGGTGATTTTATTATGTTTCTTTGATGGCACTAAGCACTACTTAAAAAATGGAGTATATGCGGACCTGCTCATTCAATCTGTTTGAAGGCCCAAATTCATCCATTACATAACATTGTTTACTTTAACAGGGTTTCCATTTTGCTAGGGTGACAGTCTTTCAGAGAGTGGATTAGACAGAGATGGCAAATCAAGGTGCAAAGAAGCGCAAGGAAGAGAATGCCCGCCACATGGCCAATCTCCGTCGCCTCATCATGGCCTGTAATGTAAGCTTTGGCTGACTCTCGTTCTGGTTATGCATAGTTTCATCTACAAATCCCATGGTAAGCTTAGTGATGCTGATGTTTTGTTGGGGACTTGGCAATGTAGGTTATTTATGTGCTAGTAAGGATGCTCATCTTCCATTCTAGTTTCACCTGGAAAAATTGGGTTGCTTTGCTTCTCACTTCTCTCGCTTATTACTTTCCCTATCAACAACTGGCCCAAATGGCAAATCCTTCTTATGGCGATGATGGGGAACTTCTAGATGGTGGCTTTGATATGACTACTGGTGGAGTATGCGGGTATGTATTTGTTTTTAATGACACTTCTTATCATTTGAAACACCTTTCTTTCTTGTTCATTTGTTTGCCGATAATTTTAAAAGAAATAGGATGGTACAGGATTTGGGTGTTGGAGGGTGATCAAGTTTAGGAATACCTTTGCAACGATTTCGACTTTGTGTTATGTGCTTGTCTCCCTGGTTACTTACAAATATGTTACTAAATTGTGTGATTATGTTCATTTAAGTTCTCAAATTGGAAAATTCTTTATATTCAACATTAAAGCTGGTAGATTTTTTGAATTTTCAGTGTGGCCACAATTAGAGTACAGTGTGTGTTTCTTTTCTTTGGGAACTCAACATCAAATGAATAAGCAAAACCAACTAATTCCATGTTTTATCAATTGTCTCTCTTCCATTACTTCATTGATGTCTAACAACCCAGACAAGTTTACTTTCTGAAGAAATGTAACGTATGATTGGGGTATTAAATTACAACTTTTGTTTGTGGTAAAATCTTGACTTTTGGTTGGTCATGCGTTGCAGCTATTTGCATGATGTCATCTACATCACATGCTTCGTGCAAGTCATGTCCATAATCTCTGGAAAATTTTGGTACACATATCTGCTGGTGAGATCTAATTAACCATTTTTCTTGTTGCCATATATATATATATATATATATATATATTACCTGCTTAGAACCTTGCGTGGATGTTTTCCAATGAGGTGGAGACCCATCACCATTATCCTGTGTTTATTTACCAGGAATGAGAATGTAAGATTTGGGTATTTTCTCATTCCTGACATATCTGCATTTACTAACACACAAGGAATGAAAATGTTGGGTCTTACGTTGAAAATATGTATTTCATTCCCAATTTCAACTAGGTATTGTTCCCAACGGGGGCTTGTTTATCCCATACTAGAACAATATAAATATCATTCCCTTCCCATACCTAAATTGGAAGTGTACCTGCGCAAAAGTTGGTTAACCCTGGTGACCTAGAATCTTCTTGGGAAAAGGGCCATGAAAAATTTAGTATTTGACTTGGAAGGAAAATTAATCTGGTTTAATTGGGGATATCTCCCATGTGTCACTATCACTTAGTCTTTGAGTGGTTAAAATGTCTCATAAATCTGGTCCTTCACTGTTATTTTTGCTTGTGTGGTCCGGTGGTAGATTTTGGATGAGTAACACAAATGGCCAAGTTTTCCTTTGGGAACTGTATTGTTGTACGACCTTCATCAGATGAGTGTAGATGGTGCGACTAGAATATTTGGACAATTTAGGAGGATTTTTTTGTTTTGGAGAATTTTTAGAATAATTTCCGTGGGTCAGATGGTAATAGGTAGTGTTACACTTTGTTTTGTTGGTTTACAGATACCAGGTTTTGGAGCATACAAATCATTCGGTTTCATTAGAGGATTTATGTCTCAAGGTTCAGAGGTACCCTTTCTTGCTTCTGTAATTGCCTGATAGTAATATAGTTTTGATGTTCTGTGAATGATTTGATATCACTGGTGTAACTATTAGGGGGGTGTTGAGGATGAAAAGACTCGGAAGAAGAGGGAAAAGTTGGAGAAGAAGGCTTCAAGACCCCAGTTTGTCAAGACAAGAAATAGATGAGGTACTTTAAAATGAGCCAACCTACCATTGCTTAAACTGACTACACTTGCGCTCGTACCATCAAGTTTCCTCACAAAAGAAACAAACCCGGCTACTCTTAATATTGACAAGGCTGTTCAAACCCAGGAAAAATATGACCAAAGGCTGCGCTCATAGTTGAGTACTGCTAGTATGGGTTACAGTGTCTTGCTTGAGTACTTGAACTGCCTACTATTGTTTAGGATCAGATTCGTTTTAGCAAACGTCACTTTTGGGCACTATGCCATAACTGAATAGCTCAAGTAATGTTCAGTTTCATTGTTGATCTTGTTGCCTTCGAATACTTTATATTGATTTAGTCTCGAAATTGATATGAATTTTGAATTTGTGCAATACACACTTGCACAACACATGATGAAAAGTGAATGCATGTCCTGAAAATAGTTCCTGCTCTATTGTGCAAGTTTAGGGTTTTGGAAAGAAGGTAAAACAGCCATGGCCAGCGGATTAAGCAACCTCAGTTGCTGCATATTTAACAGCATCCCCATATGGTTTCACGTTATTAGAAAAAACTCCTCAACCCCATGAACAATCAATTGTCCGTTATTGTTGACATCCCACTCGGTGACCTCTACTTGGTTGAGAGAAGCGAATCTACAGGTGCTGCCAGGTAGGGAAGTAACGACGATAAGATGACCGGGAAGAGGAGTGTCGACCTTGGAAACATGACCAAAAGATGCCTCCGTAGTAGCTTTGTCGAACTTGAAGGGCACAACATGGTACTTGAGGAGTGCCAATGGACACTGGGTGCTTGGACTTGAAGAACAATGATAGGATGACCGGGAAGAGGAGTGTCGACCTTGGAAACATGACCAAAAGATGCCTCCGTGGTAGCCTTGTCGAACTTGAAGGGCACAACATGGTACTTGAGGAGCGCCAATGGACGCTGTGGGTGCTTGGACTCGAAGAAAGCATGGTCCGTGCTTTCTTCGAGTAAGCTATAAAGCGTGATACCCTTTGTCAGCGAGTAGGCTCGATACCAAACTTACATTGATTCCTGTCAATGGTTTGGGTTGGTTGGTTTGTTCATGGGAGACGAAACGAGAGAGAAAAAAAAAAAGGCAAAGCAAAGCTAGGCAGCTATAGTATTGCGTACAAGAGACGAGAGTGTTGCAAAGGGACGAAAGCTATGGTATTACCAACAAAACGAATAGACACTTTTTGGCCATTGGATTTCTATTTGATTATTGTAATTTTTTTTTACCAACAAACTTAAAACTAGAATTTGATCCTTACCACAACTTACAAATGTTGAATGATATTATAAATTCAAGTACTCGTTATATATCCTTGGTTGATTAAACAAAAAAACGTAATGACAAAATAGTTTCTAAATGATAACCTATTTCAAAGGCAAGATTAGTCTACAAGATGATAAATGCACCACCTTTTTAGTGTCTTACACACAACTGTTTAATCATGGTCATTGATTCTATATGATTTATGTAATTTAATGGTTAAAAATAAAGAGATGTGTGAGAAGCTTAAAGTTGTGTAAAATAATCTGTTTTTATCAAATTAGAGCAATTGGCAGCAATAAAAAAATTTTGGTTTGCATAAATGATCAAACGACGACATACCAATCATATATCGACGACATAACGACAACATAACGATTATATATAGACATTTCTGCATTAAAATGTCAAAACTCCGTAGGCCTATTTAACTAAAGAATTGTAGAGAGAAGGAGAGAGAGACCGACAGCAAGAGAGAAGAGAGGAGGGAATTGATGAATTATTAGGTGTGTGTTATCTCACCCCATTGTGCCCTTATTTATAGTAGTAAGAAGAAAGGGAGAATCCTTATCTTTCAAGTAATATAGTACAATTAGGACGCTATCTAAAAGATACTACAGAATCCCATAAGGATTTACACACTTGCATTCCTAACTAAATTGGGCTGCAACAATCCCCATTGAGTAGGTAAATACTAAAACAAAATGTCGCTTCATGTCTTTAGTGATGAAGTAAGAACAGTTGATGAAGTCGTCGACACTCCTCCTTGAGTTTCATGTAAGTAAATTATGCAACAGAAAAACTTACTCACAATTATCAACTTAACCACTTACCTGTGGAAGACATTGTCTCAGAGAACTAGGATTAATAACTGAAGTTCTTCTACAACTCTACACAATCAAAAGCAAGGCTCGCTCAATGGGGCTTGAGTTTTCTGTAAACTTGCGTGTACTGTGAGAGAGCAAGGACCTCAGTTTTATACTGCATACGATGGAATTCAATAAGGATCCCTCCCATTAAGTGATCCTTATCAAAGAGTAGCCTTATCACCGTGAAACACT
>JAOEHR010000459.1:7291-18167 GCA_025448175.1 Aronia arbutifolia
GTGATGTGGGATCTCACACCAAATTTAAATTCAACTGCTAAAATAATTAAAGAAAAAATTCTTTCATAGTGTTCCACGAGTTTCATGGTATAGGTTTTATGATTTTTCGATATTTATCAGAATCTAAATATTTTTAGGTTAAAATGTTGATAAAATTTAATTATGATAGTCTACATAATTTTTTTTTTAAATTTACTTTAAGAAAAAAATAATCCTAAATTCAGTTTTTAATAATATCGGGCTAAAAATTTTAACCTAGAAGGGTTGGAGTTTTCTGAGTTAAAAATTTTAGGTTTTAACACGAGGGTTGGAGATGGTCTCAAAGCATAGAGAATTTGGTGGGGTCATTTGCAGCACTCGGACGAGAGATTTTTTCATGTATTTGGAACAAAAATCGATACATTATTATGAGTCCGTATACCACGTGTCATATACAAGCAAAAAAACACTAAAAAAATCTTCAACAATAAAAAAACAAACGAAAAAAAAAACCCTAAATAGAAGCAACAAAAGGCAGCCTCCACCGCCACCGCATCGTCCGCAAAGGAAAACATTGCCTCAATCTAAAAAGAGCACCTAAACCAAAAACTAAATATAAGAGTGTTGAGCAGAATCAATCCACCAAGAAACACAACATCCACAACCACACCTGCAAGGAAGGTCACAAAACGTAACAGAAGAAGGGAGAGGGCAAATGGGGTGTTAAAGGCTGATAATTAGTTCTTAATTGAGTTGTAATCTCACATTATGCACATGATTTATACTGTGGGTCTAAGTATGAGTGGGCATACCTTCTTGTCTTGGGTTGTAGCTCTCTTTTTACTTGGGTCTGTCTACTCTTTTATGTTTTGCTTTGTTTGTGTAAGGTTTTGTGTTTGGTTTGGATTTAGGCTCATCTATCACAATTTGTAATTCTCCATTTCATTAATGAAATCTCCTTTTTAAACAAAGAAAAGCTAATGTTATTTACATGAAAGAATGATGGAATAGTATCCCTTCTTCATCCATTGTTTAGAAGATTAATGCAAATGACAAATCTCATTCTGAATCAAATAGTATCATTTAACACTTGGCAATTCAGGTATATTTCTATGAGCAATCTAGGTCCACAACTTTCTCTCTTCCATTTTTTGGCAAGTACTTATGCTCATTTTCTATGAGCCATCGATCTAGTTTGCATATAATTCATAGTTTGACATGCGCATAAGCGTTTTCTTTTCTTCTTTTGATTATCTGTTTTTGCTTATGTGTCATATCCATATACAACTATAAGCTATGACAATTGATAAATCAAACTTATGACCTTTCATAAACAAGCAGCTTAAATGGAGGTAAAGATAGACATTTATCTACCTATACTTTTCATCATCATATGTACAATGATTCCAATAAAGGCTAGGGAGAGCCAGTGGAGAAGCCAGGATTTACCGGAGGGAGGAGTGAACTTAAAAGAGTGTAAGGTTAAAAAAAAATGACAACAACCAAATCTTTTTATATAATGTCTTCCATAATTTATCAAAACAAACAAATTAAAATTGTTGCAGGCGAAGTTTCATGTCATGAAAACGTCGCATAATAGGCTTGTTGTCAATAAAAGCAAATACATCTATTTTAATGTAAACAAT
This sequence comes from Aronia arbutifolia, assembly GCA_025448175.1. Taxonomy (NCBI): domain Eukaryota; kingdom Viridiplantae; phylum Streptophyta; class Magnoliopsida; order Rosales; family Rosaceae; genus Aronia; species Aronia arbutifolia. The sequence continues at coordinate 8,917 of JAOEHR010000459.1, forward strand.
CATGCTATCACTCAATCATTGATCTCCCAACCGGTGATAAAACATCGATTGTTGCTAGCTTTTCTTAGCATGATGTGGTCCTTAGGTTGAACAAGATCATTTTGGAGATAGTGTCTACGAATTGCTTCACGATAATTAGGTGGATAAGCAATCATTCGACGTCTATGTCCAAGGTTTGCAGGAAGATTAGCTAATAATTCATCCAACTCAATGACCTCACTTTGCTGTGAACTACTCGGAATATTCAAGGACTACTTGGAATATTTGAAGGAGGACTACTCGGAATATTTGAACAAGAAGTTAAGCACTGTTTCTTATAGTATCGTTCCATTGCGTAACTGTATAATGTAAAGAAAAAGAAAAAAAAAACTCTTAGACTCTTACACTATACTAATATGACTAATAATTAATCAAACCAACAATTCAATTAATCAATACTAATAATCATACAAATTATTCAATAAACAAAAATTCAATTCAACTAATCAATATGAATATCGTATATATTATTCAATAATCAATTAATCAATCAATAATGAAGAATTCAACTTTTACCCTAAACAATAATTTCATTCCCATCAATAAACATTCATATCAATAATCAATAACCATATTAATGTATTATCCTATGATTTTCGTATTAAATAATTAAATAGAGTTTGACATAATATAAATTTAGAAAATACAAAATTTACCTAAAATTGGGAAGGATGATGTGGCGGCTGGGTGGTGATTGAAATAGAAGCTGGGAATTGGGGAGATTTGTGGTGTTTGGTAAAGTGGGTGAGATGGGCAATTGAATGGGGTAATGGCTAATGGGGACTATTTACTTAATAATTTTTTTTTAATACAAAAACGGGGGCGCTGCACGGCAGCAAAGGCCAGAAAACCTCTATACTCTCCAGTTTCCAGCCGAACCAAAAGAGCGATCCTGGGCTCCGGCGAGCGGAGGGGCGGCGACCATCCCTCACACCCTTATGTAGCTTCGCCACTGGAGAGCTGATCAGCCGGTTTCTGAATCTTCGTCCTCAGGCAACACGACAACCTTCGACAGACCAACTGCCAGTCCCATGATACTGCTGCACAACCAAGACCGATGCTGCAGTTGTGAAATCTGGAGAGGTCAACAAGCTACCTACAGGCCCCAGCTCCGGACAGTCTCCCTTGATATTCAAGGCAGCAGCTACTTGACCTTCGGGCCTTCTACCAACCAGAAACAGATTGCATCGGTTAAACTCACGAATCAAATCAGTAGTTTCCGCAGCATTTCTCACTGCCCTCTCCTCATATTTGATTGAGCTGTCATTTGGAACCTTCTTCAATTCAGCAATGAACTTCTCGTTCACTGACCCCGCTGAAGTTTTGGAGCCCCCGTTTATGTCCACTTGGACTATCTCCCGCTGAAGTTCAGGACTTGCTAAGAAGTGGACGACAGTTAAATTGTTACCCGGGTGCTCAGCCATTCGCATCCCATAAGCAAGGGCCTCACAATCATCACTACCCCCGAAGAATAGGACAACTATGCTCGAAGAAACGTTGCTGGCAGATACATGGGTGCTTCCACCAAGGCCACGGTCCACCATGATCCCCACTGAACATGGCGCATGCTCAAGAACCCTTCGGTTGACCCCTCTGTATTCAGTTCGAGTTGTCTCCAATACCCCATCCAACCTCTGGTGCTTGTGGAATGGGAGAATAATAATTGCAGCCCCTTTCCTTTCAGCCATTGCACAGATGTCCTCATGCATGCTAGAAACGGAAGAGATTGCTGTCTTTGGACGGATAGCCACTCGACTCAGCTGCTCAAACGTTTCAAAAGCCACAACTACTTGATTATTATCTGAATCCGTCACCTTGTTCCAAAAGGGTAGCCCATTTCTTCTCGCCTTGTGAACCATCATAATCGCAGAAGATCTCTCATTAAGCTCCATAAGATGCACTGCATAGACACAAAGTCGTTCTTTCTTTTCAGTCCCACGAGAAGCCTCGATGAGATTGATCATTGTGGGGAGGTTCCTTCTACTGTGGAAACAGGTCAAAATCTGGAGCTTGGTGTTTGGATCTTTCCTTTCAATTGTTCTGTACTTATAATCAGATGTACTCTTCCTTTTAGCTGGCTTGTATACTGCCATTACTAGAGGTGTCGTAATGAAGGTTGTGAAGATAGCCATGAGAACCATGATAGCAAACGTTTGATCATTCAAAACCTGCAATAACAGAAAGCTAGCACCTTAAGTTACATGTGTATACAAAAAATTACAGAGGAAGCCTTGAGAATCCCATTAAAATTGGAAAATGCTTAATTTTACCTTTCTCTCTCTACCGATGTTAAGGACAATGAGCTCCACCAACCCTTTAGTATTCATGAGGAACCCGAGTGCCAGAGCCTCTTGAAAGGGCAGTCGGCAGAGGAGGGAAACAGCTACTGTGCCAAAGACCTTTCCGAAACAGGCTGTTGAAATGACCAAAAAGAGGAGGCCCCATGACTGAGCTCCACGAATTGTAGCTACATCGGTCTTCAATCCACTTGAGACAAAGTACAATGGGAGGAACAGACCAGATACGAGATCCTCAACTTTTTCAACAAGAGCGCCTGCAAATGGCCCTTCCTTTGGGACAATAATTCCGAGCACAAATGCTCCAAATAGGGCATGAATTCCAATAGTATCAGTGACAAACCCAGCTGCCAAAACTGCAACTAAAGTAGCACATACATACAATTCTTCTACTGGTTCACCTTCGGGACAGCGCTGTGCCATCCATTTAAAGATTGGTCGAACGAAAAATACACAACTGAGGACAAAAGCACACCCACACAACAATACCCATAGCGAAACCAGGGGAGAACGGCCAGTGCCAGAGAGGGAAATGGCAAGAGCAAGAAGAATCCACGCAGCCACATCATTGATCGCTGCTGCTGACATGGCCATTCGGCCAATATCAGTGGTTAAAAGCTTGAGCTCAGCCAAAATACGAGCCAGAACAGGGAAGGCAGTTATAGAAAGAGCCACTCCCATGAAAACAAGAAATGGTGGTCCATCTACGCCTTTAGAAATAGTTTCTTTGAGGGCAAACGATGTACCAATTCCTAAAACAAAAGGTAAGGTAATTCCTGCAAGTGCAATGCAGAGAGCCTTCTTTCCAGTGCGGCGGATGGACTTAGGATCCAACTCCAAGCCCACCATGAACAGAAAGAAGAGAAGACCAAGATTGGCTAAAGTTTCCAACACCGTGAGACTTCTTTTTGGAAATATTGCTTCGATATAGTCTTTGTTGTGACCAAGAGCTGAAGGGCCAAGTAATATTCCACCCTGAAAAAAAAAGCAACACTAAGTTAAACTCTCCTATGCACGAGGATGTGCAGATATTTGTTTACTTGCAATAAACGTTAATAGAACAAAATATTATGTTATTTTTCATTCTCCTTTTTGGAAACGAGGAATTATTATTGTTTGAATGGCACATATGGTTTTACTTCAAAGGCCACTGAAAACAACTGTCTTTCAGACGAGAAGTTGCCAATGAAAGCACCAATATCTCTCTCTCTCAGTGATAACATCATATAGCATATACAGAAAACAAAAAGCATATATACTCACCACAATCTCTGCAATCACACGAGGCTGTCTTAGTGGTCGAAGAAGATAAGCAAGAATCCGTGTAAGTGTAACCACAAGGCATATCTGTAAGATGGCAAGAGGGAGAGCATAATCCAGAGGATTATCACCCTGAAAGACCCCATTAGATGTTGCTTTCATCGGTGCTGGACATGCAGTGGCAACTGTGGTATTTGTAGCCATTTTGCACCAGCAAAAGACAAGGAACTAAAGAGTCTGAGTTGAATTCCTGCAACATATATAATATAAGCATACGTATCCTCCAATAAAACAGTTACCAGCTTCCAGACTCAATACCACCCAAAACAAAGAAAAAAAGGAAAAACGGAACATGTCATTACAGGTCAGAATAAAGTCAGCGCCTTTGTGTTGTGTTAGTTTCTGCCGAGTGACATGTTCGTTTGTGGCTCTTGCATGAATCGTTTCTGTCCGTGTGTAAATGATTCATGCAACAGCCATGTCTTTGTTCACATTTTCTTTTATTATAACAAACGCCAGAAAAGCCAAACAGCAACAATTCTTCAAAATTCAAATCCATAACCGTTGATAGTAGTTTCATTTTTACGATTCAAACAAGTACGCTAACAAAAGAAATTTGCAATTATTTTTGCAGCATAGTAACTTAAGACTAACCATGAATCACGTTCAAATCATCACATTTTTACCCAAAAAAAAACAGAGCAGTCACAATATAATCAATATTTATAAATTGAATATTCAAGAAAAAATATACCTACAATACTTGTATTGGGCTGTTGAATATTCAAGAAAAAATGGTGTGAAGAGTCTCTGGCCCTGTGGAAATATTTATAAATTGGGACCGCAAAAGCTAGTCCTGAAAGGTTGGCTTGAATCAACTTCCCTCTTTTTGCTTCTGTACTGGTATGGAAATTTCGACCCAGGAAAACGCGTGTGACTGACCTATATGGTCCACAAAACAATAGATATTTGTGAGATATTTATACTAACACGTATTAATATGTTATATTGTCAGTGTGTCAATTTTTTATTAATTACGCAAAATTGATTTGTTGTGCAACTAAAATAAGTAGTTTGATAATATAACGTATTAAACTGTTTAACGAGATCATAAAAAACAAACAAACTGGCACACAAGTTAATTTTTTTTTTGATAGTGAAATAAAATGCATTAAATAGAGAATCCCCTTATACACCCAGAGCCATTAGGGTCAAATACAAAGGCCATGTTAGCCTCCATTGGGAGACAAGCATCCCAAATACAAAGCTCCTTTTTCTTGAACCAACAGACGCAACGGCATAAAAAATGGAGATCTGACTAGAGGTGGATATAAAAATGAGAAAAATTTTCAATGTGGGACCAAAATTGACTATCTCAGTACAATTATCGTCGCAACTCCCCTTATTTGTTAGGCTTTTTTTTCCTTAATTTTTACCTAACATAAGAAAACAAAGAGAAAATAAAAAGAAAAACTAATGAAAATGGTTTAAAAACTTTAAATTTTAACATTAAAGACAAAATAAAGGGTAAAATGAATAGTACATTATTAACTTTTTAGTGTAAAAATGTGATTTTTCGTTAAAATGAACAGTATCGAGAGCTTTTCGTTAAAGTTCACTTTAAAAATCAACACAAAAAAAAATTTAAATAATGAACCCTGGGAAACCACCATAAGCTGTGGTGAACCTGTATGTTAAAAAGGTTGGGTTCCAAAAGACAATAATGCCCTACACCACCCATCAAATTTACCCTCTCTAAAATTTCAATAATATTCCAAAAAGTCACCTTTTTGTAGAGTTTAGCTCAAAGGCTAAAACTGTCTACTAATTTCCAGAAAATTATTATTTTTTCTCCAAGATACAGATAACTTTCTCTTCGAATCAGCCAACAATTATTAATATTTCAAGCATTTGTGGACACAAAAGAGAGAAAAATACATATATTTTCAGAATACCCACAAGAATTATGAAATAAATAAAAAATTAAAAAAAAGGAGCTTGGGATAAAAGAACTGACAATAAATAAAAATTTAGCATTTAGGCATTGGAAATGTGTACTTACACGTTGTGTAAACTTGCACTTTCGTTCTTTTCCTTTCCCCTGAGATTTTCTGGGAAACCAGGCGGAATTTTGCATAAAAACAGAGTAGAAAAAGAGGGAAAATAAGAGCCGCCACAGAATTTATCTATAAATTCTGAAAAAAGACTGTTTCCTTAGAGATTCTGTGACACATTATATCTTCATTTCTACCAAAAAAGGCAGAGCCTTTTCTGGGTAATTAGCGATGGACTTTCAAGAAAAGGGTAGACAAAGAAATGGGGGTGTTTGGTTGCTGAGAAAATTTGCAGAGATTGGGACAGGGGAGGGGAAAAGGAGTCGAAAGAGTGATGCCAACTGATTTGGGACGGGACCTCCCAAGTCTATTATATATATATATATATATATATATATATGGAATTGTTATTGACATTTCAAAATTCTCATTATACACTCCAAACTTTCTATATTTAGAAAGAAAAATACACTTATGAAAAATGTAGAATGAGATTTTTAAAGTATCAATAACACTTTCCTATATATATATATATAATATATATATATATCTCCCTTGTATATAAAGCTACAGCTCCAATAAAAAAATCAATAGGACCAAAATGCCCTTCAGCCAAAAAAAATCAAAAGCAGCAAAGAAGAATGCAATAAATAATGCAAGGGTAATTTTGTAAATTTATGTTTTAATAATTTTATCCTAACAAATGCCCAACAACTTTCCCGTTAGGAGATGGATTCTCTACTCTCCCACTTCCCATTCACTTCCATCCTCCTCTGTTTGTGTGGTCATGGTTAAGCCACGTTAATATTTTATATTATTATCGTTTTTTGTCTTATTATCACTATTAAAAAATTAATATAAAATGTTGACGTGGCTTAACCATGACCACACAAACAGAGGAGGATGGAAGTGTATGGGAAGTGGGAGAGGAGAGAATCCATCTCCTTGGCGTTAATCTCTGCTGGGGTCATTGGCTTCATTTCCTTCTGCTTCATTTCCTTTGCTCCGTGTCTATCGACTTCCTCTACCTCTGTTTCTCCTGGTTCTGCTGCTGCTGCTTCTTCTTCCTCTGCTTTATATCTTATATGTGTGTATGAACAGATCTCCAAGCATTTGAGAAACCCACCAAAACTGAGTTTCCACAGTGGCTGAGAATTCTCTAGCCATGTCTCTGGTGCAAGGCAAATGGATCAAGGTTTGTCCCCTTTCACTAATTTCTTTTCAACTTCTGTTTAATTTCGATCATCAGCTTAATTTCAAGGATTAATTACTCAAAATTTGATGAAATCCTAATTGATTTCAAGGATTAATTACTTAAAATTTCATCGTCAAATGTTTATCCAATCTCTCTGTATGGTGCATATATATATAAAGAGAGAAGAAAAGGTGAATAGTGTTTTGATGTCACCAAGCTTCAACAAAAAAAAATTGGATAAAAATACCCTCAAAACAAAAAACTTCAAAGGTATTCCAAAATAATGCATAAAATAAAGCGGGAGCATTTTCGTCATTTAAATAGTATTTTTTAATAATTAATTATTTTGTGGGATTTTTTTTAATTAGTACTTCACAATATGCTAGCAATAATGTGATTCAATTTATCTATTTATAAACACATTCAAAACATCTTAAGAGACGTGTAATGCAGGTTATAAAAAAGATCATTCGCACGCGGATAATAATGTGATTAAATTATTTGTCAAATGATTATTTTTTTTGTAACAAACGATATTATCTATACTAAGGGGGAGGGATGTGGGCTTAGCCTCACAATAGGCTAGCAACAAAATGATTCAATCAGTTGTTTATTATTTTCTCTATTTTAAATATTTTCAAAACATCTTAAGAGGCGTATAATGCTGATTATAAAAAAAAGTCTTTCTCACGCGGATGATAATGTGATTAAGGGGGATGTATTCAATTAGGATTTGAAGGGATTTTAATTCTTTTAATGAATCTAGGGGTATTAAATTAGGAATTTAAGTGATTCTCTGAAATTTAATGTGTATTCAATTAAGATTTTAAGATAGTTTATGAAAATCCTTAGAAATCCGGATGTATTCAATTAGGATTTTAAAGAAGTTTATAATATTCCAAGTGTGTTCAATTAGAATTTGATTTTAAAGAATTTGAGAAAGTTGAGGAATTAGAGGGAATTGGAGAGATTTCGTAGTATATTTTGAGCATCCACAAATCTCACCTCACCTCAAGAGATTTCGAGAGAATTGAATCAAAATTTTACATGAAATCTCTACAAATCAATTAAACTTCATAAAAATCCATGGATTCTGTCAAATTCCCAATTGAATACACCCTCCTAAATTAGTTGTCAAATAATTATTTTTTTCTAACAAACGATATTATTTATACTAAGAGAGAGGGTGAGTTTAGCCTCACAATGGGCTAGCAATAATGTGATTCAATCAATTGTTTATAGGTGAATAGTGTTTTGGTGTCACCAATCTTCAACAAAAAAAATTGAACAAAAATGCTCCCAAAACAAAAAACTTCAAAGACATCCCAAATAATGCATCTAATAAAGCAAGGGCATTTTCATTATTTTAATATTTTTTTAATAATTAATTATTTTGTGTGTGTGTGTGTTTATTTATTTATTATTATTATTTTTTTTTTATAATTAGTATCTCACATTAGGCGAACAATAATGTGGGACTTATCAATAGGTAGTGTTGCTCCAAATACCCAACCAAATGGCTACTACAGTACCAATCAAACTGACGGTTGTCGCTATGGCATGATGAAATGGATTTTGGAATTTATTAACATTCTCCAACAAAAGTACAGTTAATAATCCCGCAGGTATTGAAACCAATAAAAGAATGTCCAATAACTTATTTAGCACTTAACATCTAATTGAATAAAAGACTTGATGAATATAAACATAGGACAACATACATGTATATATACGAAAACTTCATGTAAAAAATCAAGAACCATTTGAATCCGTACCTTGCTAAAAAACCGATCCTTGTTTAACAACCACACATTGTCTAACCAATTCTCTCTCGATATGTTCCTCAAAAAATCTGATTCGTGCGGATTCTTCCCCAACTAAAGAAGAGATCTTGGTTGAATTGCCGCATATGAAATTGAGCACAATTTTGCATAGCCCATATCAACCAATAATGTAAACCATTAACAGGGTTAAAGCTAAACCGTTTGAAGTTCAGATACAGCATGGTATTCTTTCTACTACTATGTTAGTTAATTAGTTAAGACATAAATGGTTTCAAAACAAATAATTGGAATTTTTTTCGATATAAAACACTCATGTCGATAAAATGATTTGAGGTGATCTCGTAGTTATACCTACGGGGTGGAGATGATGGGGTCTATCCATGGATTTTTTTCCTTTTGCCGCATTTAGCTCAAAGGGTTGAAGGGGGATAGTGCATCAAGATGTTCGCAAGGGCTAACTTGATCCTCTTCCCCAGGGATCCCAGATGAGGGAACCCTAGGAGAGCCGCCGACTACAACTACCGTCCATGTACGATGATACTATGGCGGTTGTGCAAGTTTGCCCCCATTGTCTAGCAGTTCAGGAGATCTCTCTTTCAAGGAGGCAGCGGGGATTCGACTT
>JAOEHR010000467.1:2789-13691 GCA_025448175.1 Aronia arbutifolia
TATACAAAAGAGAATGGTCTCATGAATCTAACTTCTTTAGATCACATTCTCCCAATTACATATTCCTTGGACTTATCCTTTAAGCGTATAACATTTATATGAGACGGCTTCAAACAATAATCTTTGCCCTTCATATTAAACTAGATTAGTTTAACATGTGAAATGTGCGTAAAGTATCGTCATGTGATTGGTTTTAAGGCACATTTCCAACACTAAGCTCCAACAAAAGACGTTGTTATCACATTTTGTTATTAATTGTTTAATTTTAATTATATTGGACTGCTAAAGCTTTTTCAGAGGCACTATAAATAGGATGGTTAGGCGTTAATAAAGTTTGTTATCTTTGAATTATCAATGTATAAACTTTGAGGAAAAAGTAAGGTTCTAAAAGACGCTAGGCGCTAGTCAGGCGGCAAGCTGGGGCCTAGTGCCTAGGCGGCTAGGCGAGGCCTGGGCGGACTAGGCGAATTTAAGTAAATTTATTATATTTCGTGTAAATAAGTGTCTGTTTATACTTAAATATATATAATTTCATTATAAACTACAAAATAGAATGACATATATATTAGGAAGTATTGGAACATAATGAAAACATGGGCAACATGCATACAATGTGTATTCATTTAAGTATTCAACAAGTCTCTTACAATTTATTAAAAAAATTAAAATGCAAAATAAAAGTTATCTATTTTCTGTCTAAGTGAGTCGCAACCTAGGCGGGTGCCTAGGAGGGTTTGGGCGGGCTAGGCAGGGTGCCTAGGAGGTCTAGGAAGGTGCCTCAGCAGGTCTAGGAGCCCTTTCTTAATTTTCAAACGCCTAGGCATTAATTGGGACGGTGGCCAACCGCCTGGCGCCTAGGCGGGGTTTTTTAAAACAGTGGGAAAAAGCATTTCCGTAGAACCACATAAACTGAATAGTACCAGCAGTTGGAATTGATAATATTGCAGATAGCTGCTGTACCAAGGCATTTTTCTGTTAGAAATGTAGGTAGTGTCAAGCTTCCTTGACAAGTAATACATGAACTAACAGTTAAAATTTATTTTAGTAGTTAGGAAGCAACTCTATGTTTTGCAGTTTCCTAACATGGTAGTTGTTCGTGACTTTCCAAGAGTCCAACGTTGAGTCCTCTTTAAGTCCAAATCTAAGAAAGCAGCACACTAGCTGCTTGCTTTCTCAAGTTTGACCGATTGAGTCATCCACACGTCTAACATTATCATAGCATCCTAACGACCATTAGTGCAAAGCTTCGGGCATTTTAGTTAGACTTTTTTTCTTACCATACATACCAAACTAGAGATCAACAACCAACATTGGACCTGGAAGCTAATGATTTCCCAAACCACCACCAGATTAACTATTAGTATGGAACATGGTATTAGTAGGAATTCAATAGGTATACTAAATGGAGCTTTGTTCTCTATATCAAATCAAATCAACGTTAGATTAGCAAGGTTATGAAATAAATAGGAATTTTTTTTTGAATCAACAACTACAGGATCTGGGGCTTTTGGAGGGATGTCAGAGATCCCGGGATGGAAGCTAAATCCGTTAGGAGTTAACGAACTAAATATGGACTTACTCAACTTGGTTAGAACATGTACACTTTTTCTACATTCTCTAATTATAGTTTAGATAAATATAAATGAAATATCGCTTGTATATATATAAAGATACTTTTAACCAAAAGAGATTGCAATAATTAATGAGTAATGTGTCAACAAGTGGATTCCATTTTTGTGAGAAATGTGATGAGTATATATATGACAGATCTTTTCATCAAAATTAACATGAAAAGAAAGCTTAATTAATTAAGAGTACGTTTTTAGGATATAGATAATCATATACATTCAGTGTTGGTATCAGGTTTTAGCACAACATTATCCTCATCAACGGTTACAGGATCGATTTAGGATAAATCTTTTAGTTGTTTCACACTGTTTTATTATTGTTTTATTTTATTTTATGAACAAACAATATTATCTAGACAAAGGGGATGGGAGAGTGGACTAAGCCTCACAAGCAATAATGTAGTTCAAATTTGCCTATGGCGAGAATCGAACCTAAGACCTCTACTTACAAGTGAAGAAGAATATCAGCAAACCGTAGTACTTGGCCACTGTGTTATTATTGTTAGATACGTTAGTATAGTCCCATGATTAATTGTTACAATTTTATTGACTCATACTTCAAATCATGATCAAAAGCATCTGAAAAGTCAGATCTTCATTTAGTAATGAAAATGACCTCCTACCATAAAGCAACACACAGATTCCTCCCAACACTCCGTTATAATTTGAGTATGGTTAGAACTAAATTATCCCTAACATTTTATTTGTCCTTCATATTAAAGCTACCTTCCAAACCCTCCAATCCCTTTAACTGCTAGCTTTTCCTGCCATGTCTCTGTTATTCAGTTATTCTCTCTACCTCTCCTTCTTCTTCTTGCTGCTGAACTTAACGCCATCCTTTTCCACAAGAACAGTGCCAACGATAGCCTCTGACACATTGAAGAAAATCGAGGCCTTCCTCTATGCTCGGAGCGACAGCTACGCAGCCGCCAGAAAAGCAGAGCATATACACCATAGTTTCACGTTGCATGGCATACAACATTACGTGTATTTTCCTGAAAAACCTAGGTGGGTGCGTATGACGCCCATGACACTCACCTACGCATTCTCTAATGACAACCTGATTAAATACTTGAGCTTATCCGATATACAGCATGTGTTTAAACGTGCTTTCTCCAGATGGGCATCCGTGATTCCGGTGAGTTTCATGGAGACTAATGACTACGGCTTTGCCGACATCAAAATAGGGTTTTATAGCGGCGATCATGGGGATGGAGAGCCTTTTGATGGGGTGCTAGGGATTTTGGCCCACTCGTTTTCGCCTGTGAGCGGGAGGCTCCACCTCGATGCAGCGGAGAGTTGGGCAGTGGACTTTCGGAAGGAGAAGTCCATGGTGGCCGTGGATTTGGAGTCGGTGGCGGTGCATGAGATTGGGCATTTACTAGGGTTGGGGCATAGTTTGGTGAAAGAGGCTGTTATGTATCCGAGTTTGAAGCCTCGAAACAGGAAGGTCGATTTGCATCTTGATGACATTGAAGGTGTTCAAGCTTTGTACGGATCAAACCCAAATTATACGGTTAGTGATTTATCGGAGTCGTACATTTCGACAAATGTGGCCGTTGATTTTAAAAGCAATAGACCATCAACATGGGGAAATATCATCTCGGTTTTGATTATGATATTTCTATGCATGTATATTAATTAATTAGCATTAGAACTTTGTCTTTCTTTATGTTTTTTTGTTTTATTTGGAAGATCAGAGTAGTGATCCTCCTCAAAGTCGTAACGCTTCATCATGTGGAGCTAGTTAGGAAAGCAAAATCACTAAAGGTTATACGTACAAAAACAATTAAAGCCATGAAGGTTTAGAGAGACTGTCACTTTGCCCTTTTTTCTTTGTCTGTGGGCAAATTGTATACTGGCTGGCTGTCCTCCAACTAATTTAGTTTTGACAGGGACTGTCTGTCTACTATTTGCAATAAAAACTTTCATTTAAGCAGTGTTCTAAAAATAGGTCTAAGCGTTAGGCGGTGAAGGCCTGCTACGATTTAGTGCAAATCATTTTGAAAAATCAGTCTGGAGCTAGGTGGGCCACCTAGGCGGTGTATAGGCGGGCTAGGTGGCTAGGTGGTTTGGTTTATTATTATTTATTATTGTGGAAACTAGATTTTAATCCTTAAATAAGATGAAGTTTAGAAAAATGTCTTATACAAGATTAAAAATTGATGTTAGTCCCTAGATTCTATTTAATGCCATTATATGTATTTAATGTCTCTTTTTTTATTGAAATGTTATGGTGTTCATAAATAAAATTTTAAGATTATATTATAAATTTTAATTTTCATTATGGTAAATATCTTATATAAGAAAATATTTTCGTACAAATTTTTTGGTACACTTATATTTTTGCATATTGTCTTATGCACCACTAATTCCTTGTAATATTGTTTAGGTACGAACATTTCGGTACACTAGTTTAGTATAATATGTCTAGGTACCAACATTTCAATACACTAGTTTAGTATAATATATTTTAGAAGATTGAAAGTTAAAATAAACCTGGTGTTAGATTACACATTGATTATAATCCCTTGATGTGTCCTTAATTCAAAATAATTAATGTGCATTTTATTTAATGTCTCCCATTAAATGTTTAAATTTATTAATATAAAATTTTAATTTATTTTTTGACCCACAAAGAGTTTTTTTTTTAAATTATTAATTTTATTTAACATTCTTCAAATGTACCTAAATGTTAATACTGAAATGTATTATATTGATCTAATCTATTTAAATGTTAGTACCGAAAGATATGTACCGAAATATATGCACCGAAATGTATTATATTAAATTAATGTACCTAAATGTGTGGGGAATTGTTATTAGCACTCCTAAAATCTCATTTGACACTCTAAACTTTCTATAATTAGAAAGCAAAATGCACTTGTGAGGAGTGTATAATGAGATTTTTGGAGTGCTAATAACAGTTCCCAACGTATGTACTAAAATGTATGCACCGAAATGTTAGTACTGAAATGTATTATACTGTATTAATGTACCTAAATGTTTGTATCGAAATGTATGTATGGAAATGTGTGTACCTAAATGTATGTACTGATACATCCCGACCTGGAATGTCCACTTGGACTCTGAATCGAGTTGTGCTGGCCGACACCAGGAGGGTGACGAAGCTATATAGTGTAGTGATGTGGAAAATGTAAGTATATTTAAACCTAAAAGTGCCTAAGTATAAGAGTGCGCTAGTGAGCGGGAATGAACTCATATCACACGTGATGTCAGAGTATAAGTAAAGTACAGTAGAGTGGAATGAGAGTTATACCATCGAAGGAAATCTCCAATATCATATTTGCCAGGAATCCTCGTCGATGCGAAAATTCAGCTGCTAAAACCTGAAGGGGCAAAAAATAAGGGTGAGTGGGCCTAAAAATAAAGTTTTATAAACACCTTTTTGAAAACATTATAACCCCTTGCCGTAAAACAAGTATAGTTTCCACAATATACATACTACGTATAGTAAGAATATACTTACCGTAGCCTACAATATCTCAAGAATTCGATACGGCATAATATTTCGTAATTAAGTACATGATGTCCGTAATCACATAATCTTGCATAAGCAAACATATCATATCAAGTGCTCATCGACACATGTTGACACACGAGTTCATGCAGAGATATTCTGACAAGAAAATGACTGGGTGTAACAATGATATACGCTTTAGTACTACAATCGCGTGATGACTGGCGCTATATGCAGCACGTACGAGTCCTAATTGCCTATAGCAATCTAGGACAGGACTGGCACCTACAATGGATCCCAAGTGAGAGTACGGTGCGATGTGCACATACACGTGAAAGACTGGCCCTGGTCCGGGCGAGTACTAAAACCGGTGCAGCAAACAATGAGCACATACCATAAATATAGTCATTCCACAATGATTCGATAATTCTAGTCAACATAATATTATCCATAGCCGTAATTCTAATTGAGGCATCCCGTAGGATTTATAATGATTTCCTAATTCTCATTGTTACGTCATTTCCTATAAATATTAATTTAATTACGGAAGTCACATAGAAAATTTATTACTAGATGTATATATGGAAACTAAATAAATATATGTATATATCAAAGAAAAGACCCACTTACAAATCATGTCTTCAAGTCGAACCGCCTCGTAGGCATCGAAGATCCTTGCGATGCATTTCACATAGAAACGAAACCATTTACGTAAATATAACGTACTAACACAATCACGTGTTTGCGTACAAAATACGGCTAATAAAGAAACTATTTTAAAACTGTCGAATTTCAGAAAACGAAAGCCAGATTCGGATCCGCCACAAGGTGGCTACACTAGCAGCCACGCGCCACTATGCTACGGCTTCCCACACACCCCCACGTGCCTACGATTACGGCTGTACTCCTCTTCCTCACGAAGCCTGTGTTTTGCAGGTTTTTGGTCCGACTTCCAGAGCTCCTAACGAGCTCATTTCTTAACCAAATTCGATGACACAAAAACCAACTTGAAGCTAGAAATGTAGTGAATCGATTTGTACCTATTAAAAGCCGAATCGTGGTCGGTGTTGGCTGGAAATTTGGTTTGAAAGTTGTCGGATGGCCATGGTACCAAAACATGGCTAAAAGGAAAAATCAAGAGGATTTCGAGACTTACCATGGTTGCACAGTGCTTCTGTGCACAAAGAATATAGAGGGTTGACTGGAATGCCTTCCATCACAGAGGGGTGAATATGGAATCATAGTCATAGTAAATACTGATCGAACCGTCAGAAAATCCGATCAATTAAAAATGAGTAATTTTACCGAGTGGTAAAAAATGTAGTCCCTCTGGACCAACGGAAATGGGGTAATTTGTTAAGTCAATCTGTTATCACCGAAACATCATCATAATCTCCACATGTACAAGAAATCTCGTACCAGGGGCTTATGGTGATATTTCCTCATCTCTAATTGGATACATGAAGTGATTATAACCACTCAAACTATTTCTTGATGATTTGTAAATTACGTCATATCAATACCCGTTAATTCCAATTGAAATGGAATAGGACAGGCTGAAAGTGTTCAAAGGTAAATATGTCTTTTGTTGCGGTAAACAGTAGCTACATTTGCACAATCGGGGTGATACACGATAGTACAATCGTATACGTTGATTTGGTATCTCCATCGTTGCTATCAGAAATTTAGCTATTTTGAAGAGAAGATGTGAGATCCCACATCGCCCAGGGGAGTGGATCCTATGAGCCTTATATGTATATTCCTATCTCTACCTAGCACGAGGCTTTCTGGGAGCTCATTGGCTTCGGAGTTCGTAAGAACTTTGAAGTTAAGCAAGTAGCGCACGAGAGCACTCCCATGATGGGTAGCCCACTGGGAAGTTCTCGTATGAGTTCCCAGAAACAAAACCGTGAGGGCATGGTCGGGGCCCAAAGCGGACAATATCGTGCTATGATGAAGTCGTGCCCGGGATGTGGTGGGGGCTTGGGCCGGGATGTGACAATTTGGTATCAGAGCCTAACCCTAGCTGCATGTGTGCTGACGAGGACGTCGAGCCCCTAAGTGGAGTGGATTGTGAGATCCCACTTCGCCCAGGGGAGTGGATCCTGTAAGCGTTATATGTATATTCCCATCTCTACCTAGCGCAAGGCTTTTTTGGGAGCTCACTGGCTTCAGAGTTCGTAGGAACTTTGAAGTTAAGCGAGTAGCGCGTGAGAGCACTCCCATGATGGGTGACCCACTGGGAAGTTCTCGTGTGAGTTTTGAGAAACGAAACCATGAGGAAGTGGTCGGGGCCCAAAGTGGACAATATTGTGCTATGATGGAGTCGTGACCGGGATGTGGTGGGGGCCCGGGCCGGTATGTGACAGAAGATGTATTTAAGAGGTCTAAGGTTGGTAAAGATTTTAGACATGCTTCTCCACAGAGAAGTGTTATCCGGTTTCAAGTAAAGATGATAATTGTTGACTCTAAGTCATGAGTAAGATGGTTCATTTCATACGATTCCAAATGCTGGGTAACAAATGCAATATTCTGTCACGCTGCGTCTACACATCCAAACATCTAGATAAAATGTCATTGTGGATTTCGAAATGATCAATGTCATTGAAAGGCCTAAAACAAAGGTAAGGTGAGACAACAGTTCAGTTGTCAGAAACTTTATTCATAAGAAACTTTCCTTGGTTGATATGTGAAGAAAAACACTGTAGCTGAAAAATCGCTAACAAATTTGTCGAAAAACACTATAGTAGCGTGCTGCCTTTATTTGGAGCTTTCTAGACTCCAACCTTTCCTTGGGGAGTGTGCTGTTGACCAAGTAGAGTATAATAGAAATTTACCAGTTAGGAGTTATAATAACCTGTGACACTTCAGCTGCCGGTTCTGCTTCTATGCTTAGCTTATGTACATACTCCACTAGAATAGAGGGTTTGAGTTGGTGGTCGAGAGCAAAGCCTAAGTCGACTAGCGTATCTGCGTGGGCGTTGTCTGCCCGCGAAACTTGACTGAGAGTGTAAGTCTGAAATGCCTCACGTTTCTTGCGTTTCTCTAAGTATTGTGCCATCATTAGATGTTTTGCTGTGCACTCCCCGGTAGTCTGGCTGATGATTAGGTAGGAATTAGAATGAATTGCAAGCTTTTTTACCGCCAAGTATTTTGCCATTCAGAGGCCTGCTAGTAGGGCCTCATACTCTACTTTGTTGTTAGATACTTTGAAGCCTAGAGTGATCGCCTGCTCGGCCATCAAACCGTCTGGGGTGACAAGGACGATGCCTGCTCCCAAACCTTTGTAGTTAGATGCGTTGTCGACATGCAAATGCCAAAAGTCTCCATCGAGTGGAGCAGGCGCGGCTAGGGAGTGCTCGGCTACCTCCGGGGTGTCGTTAGGCCACTCTATTGCGTTGCCTAGGCTAGGCATGAAGGCGCAGTAGGGAGTCATGGAGCCGTCATTGGGTTGCCCTGTTACTTCGTGAATGGGTGGTAGGGAGTCGTGGAGCTGGGCCCATGCTACACATAGCAGGAGATGCTCAAGTCCCGGTATTGGGCCATTCTAGAGTTGAATTATGGAGCAAGGTTCAGTTGCGGTCATGTGACACATAGCATGAGGTGGTGTTCGACTGCGGTACATATTGCTTTTATGTAGAATCTTTTGGGGCGACGAGGACAAAACTTGCTTCTGAGTATGCCCTTCTAGTGTTCGTTTACCCTTGGCGGGCCTTTGGGCTGAGTTGTTGCATTTGTCAGGAAATTTTGCATCTGCCAGTGTCTACGCCTTTATCGTCATGCGTCTGGATTAGGCGGAATAGCGCTTCATGAGGATAACTGCATGCGTCTGAAGGTAAAACTCAAGCTTCTAGATTGCAACAACTATCGCCAAAGTTAGCTTTTGAATTTTTGGTGGCATTGAGGAGAGCTTTTAAACTGTGGAATACAGGTAGTCGGGCCCTCAGCTTTTCTCGTATAATGGTAAAGCTTATTGCTGCTTTAGACACTATCAAACGTGTGAATAGGTTATCCGCTGCTTCCGATTTGGATAGTAGGTAGGTGATGTTAGGTTCTTTTTCAAGTCCTTGCATCTTGATCGGCGAGCCTTGTCCCAAAGTGCATGCTTGTCTGTCAGAGCGAAAGGGTGTGCCAGAGTTAGATCTTTTTTCATGATCAATTTTCTAAACAACAGGTGGTCTGCTGGAAATCCTTTTTGGAAGGTGGCCTATTTATGTTGGTCATGTCCTGTCGTAGTGCTTCGTCGGTGACCTCGTTGCGTTCGAAATTGTGCAATTGCTTGGTCAATAATCTATCTACTTCTTCTTGAATTTGCCTTTGTTGAGGTAGCGGAGCTCTCGGCTGCCCCTAGTCGTGACCTACTGGTCTAGGCCGCTCTTACATGTATTCGGCTCGTCTATGCCGCGGTTGCCTGCATGTGGTACGTTTCTAGCAGGTGAGCGAATTTCTCGTAGGCTGCCGATTGAAATTGAGCCGGATTGAGCAACTGATTCTCTTCGTCCGTCGTGCTGCCTACTCCGATGTGAGGTGGACGATGCTCCATGCTGGCTTAACTGTGAATGAACACTTCACTTAGAAAGTTGGTCGTGTTGACTATTGGAGTGTGACCTCAACCGTGAATGTATGCTCGTCCGTGGGCCTAGTTGACAGTGCACGCTCCTCCGCGCACTAATATTGGAGTATACGCTATCTCGAAGGCCTAGTTAGGAATGTACACTGCCCGAACGCTAGGTTCTTCGTCTGCCCTTGTCCTACTTCGAGACACCTTATCTGGGGCACGTTGCATCTCGGTGCATTACAAGAGTCTATTGTACGAGGGCGCTTGTCTACTCTATGACTTGTCGGGATAAGTGTTTTTCTCCATTTGGGTTGGAAGAGCTTGGAAGGAATGCGTCTCCTTGAGCAGTGGAAGTATGGTAGACTTCGAGCACGAGATTCGAATTAGGGAATGTTAAATCTGCATAGAAATAAGGTGAAAATGCCCCCTGTTCAATTGTAGGCCCAAAAACTTGAAGCCAGGATGGTTGAGCTATTCTTAGACAGATTTGGGCTGCTTGAAAGACCACGGGAACATGCTGGGCCACAGGAGTGGGTTGCTTGGCTGGAGCAGGCTGGGCCACGGGAGTGGGCTACTCGGTGGAAACAGGCTGGGCCGCGGGAGCAGGATAGTCCACGAGAGTGGGCTGCTTCGCAGGAGCAGGTCGGGCCATGCGAGTGGGCTGCTCGGCGTGGTGCGAGGCTTGGGCTCAACTCGGCAATGCATTGGGCTCGCATTGGATTGGGCAGCACAAGCTAATTTGCCTTGAACTTAGAGTGACAAGGATTGGGCCATGGCTTTGGTGCCATGGGCCTTGAATGGCACGACAAGCTTGGATGACACGGCTTGGGCCGTGGTGGTGGTGCCATGGACCTCGCCGTGGGTGGCTACCGTTGTGGCCACTACAGTGGTTGCCATGGTGGAGCCTCGTGGTGGTGGTGCCGCTCCACTTATTGTCACGTTTAGCCTCGTGGATCGCCATGGTCCCATCTCTTGAACATTGGAATTTTCGTTGATTGAAGTTTCTAAATTTCTAGCCATTGTACTTTTCTTTTACGTTTTATCAAAGAATTTTTGCAAATAAAAATTCATTGAAGTTTCTAAATTTCTAGCCATTGTACTTTTCTTTTACGTTTTATCAAAGAATTTTTGCAAATAAAAATTTCTAAAAATAAGAATGTACGAAAAATCTACAAATGGACAAGAAAATAGAAAACCTTGGATGCGAGAGTCTTCTACGAGTGTGGGACTCAACT
>JAOEHR010000469.1:0-10092 GCA_025448175.1 Aronia arbutifolia
GAGGGGTATCTGAAATGCGAGACGATTTTACAGAAGATGGCCCAACAGCAGATGCACCATCAGATGAAGACTTGGCCCGAATTGTGCGTGTAACACCATCAACTTTAAGCTTAACCATTTTCACTTTATTCTCATTCTCTGAGCAATCGGAAACAACTCCAAAAGGCCCAACCTTGTTGGAGCTTTTCCAATTAGCAGGGGCAAGGGCACCCTTGCTGGACCTTTTGGATTCAATCCCCCTATGCCTATGCTCGTCACTGCCTCGAAAAGAACCATCATTCGAAGATTAATCAGATTCTCCGGATCCTCCCCCTTCACCTTTATCCATATTCTGGACAGTCTCAGCCTCCAAAATGTTAAATGAAGCCCATGCGCTGCATAAGTTCAAATCAATATCTTTCTTTTGTGTAATTGAACCGCCATTGTTATTCTCATCACTTTTGCTTACATCTTCTGAAGAAGGAGTTAATGACACGTTACCACGACAATCCAAAGGTAGCTGTGACTCATTCCGAGGACGACGAGATGTGTTACTCCTTTTCCTTCTCACAGCACTGCTTACATCACTGAATCCCAAACCTCCAAAACCCTCCATCGTAGAGGTGAAACAAAATCCTAGTGCTGCCCTTGTTTTCCCATAATGGTAGCTGAGATAGTCATGAGTGAAAAGTGATTGTAAATATCATACACATCATATGTTCATCATCATCCTTTCCTTGCCTTTATCCTATCATACGGTGTTGGCCACACAGCATAAGAATAACGATGGACACTAAAGGATATTCGCTTTACATCTTGGATCTTGCAATTAAAGAAGCCCTTCTCAATCTTCAATTAGTAGTCAACAAAACATAAATAGTTCAGAACAATTTATTCTCCGTGTGTAGCTAAGAACATGTTAGTTACAAAAACTAAAACGTCAGCCTTAACTTAGCCGAATGGTTGCAGAATCAATTGTAGTTTCCTAAAACTAAACCATGATCATAAATTCATTACAAAAAAAGATCATCAGAAACCATCTTTGCGCCAACGAACAACAATGCTTCCACTGACAACACAGCCATGGAAATGCAGTATCAAGCTAGATTTCGGAAACCTATCTCGAGAAACCAAATTCAGCAGCAATCAATCATCCAAAATTCTCAAAAGGGAGAATTATATTAACGTATTGAATTCCCAATCAAAACTCAGAACAAACCCAAATTAGAAACACCCACTGTTGCATTAACCAATCTAAAAAACACCCACAATTACATCAACCAATCTACCAAAACACAATCCATAGAAATTCACATAAAAGAACCCCATAATTGAACAAAAACCAAATAACATAAAACCACACAAATCACAGAAAAATTAATAATTTGACGCAATAGATTAACAATCGAAATACCCAGATGAGAAAATAAAATCAAATCAACAAAAACTCAACAGAAGGACCAAATAAATCGAAAAGATTTTACCTTTAAATTAGGAAACGAAAATCCTCAGAGAACCTTGAGATTATTATCATCGACAAGATTGCTCTGATCGAACCAGAATTAAAAGAATACGAACTGGGTTTTGGTGAATAGATGGCGTAATGTGATTGGAGGACGAGAGGTGTGGAGGAGGAGGAGGAGAGCTGGGTGAAAGTTAGGGTTTTTGTTGCAGGGGAGGGGACCAAAGTTTTCACCATCGTTGTAGAAAATTGAATAGTGCTGGGTTTTTGCCGGGTTTTTTTTTTACCGCCTTGTACGTTAACCTGCACCCGCTGTCGAGTTCTCCAATCGGACCGTTGGGTTTGCACCAGGGAGTGCGTAGGCTAGTAACCGACGCACCCTGGTGCATATTAGCTGTGTTCATTTTATGGTTTTCTTTTCTTTTTCCTCTTATTTTTCCTTGAGATTTTTCACAAGTAAAATAACTATTTATTCTAGTTTTCCAGCTTGTTTGAGAGTTAAATAATGAATCTTTACAAGGGATTTATCGAAACACATGGTAACTGTAAAATTAATAACCATGAGTTCAATTTTACCGCCACGAAAAAGACTCAAAGACTCTAGAGAAAACGAACAAGATTTATACACAATTTTTATTAAATATGCGTTATTGAAAAAGTGAAGGATTATTTGTTGTTTGGTTTAGAACTTGAACACTAGAATGACATTTTCTATTTGGAAATAGCCTTACTTGGTCAACTTTATGTTCACTTAGTCATATGATAAAGAATGCATGAGTTATGTTAGGGTCAGTCGTTCACGTGCGAATGAGAAATTTTTCATTATAAATTAGTGTGAAACTCACTTTTAAACAATGAATGCTCAATCCTTGAGCAACTAAACTTAACAAACAATAAAGAGAAATAAGAAAACTAGTTTCCGTAATTTTGTGGTGCGAAACTATGTTATTAAAATGTATAGTAAATTCTTACACTAGCCTCATTGGCAAAACACCATTTCTTAAAGTCACTTATTATTTCTTACAAATGTAGGTTGGAATAATTGATGAAAGTGTACGTTGATTACACTCAAGTTCGAATCACTTCAAGATTCATTATAATTAAGAGAATTGTTTTCCGGCCGTTTTATGTTTAGAAGAAATTTCAATAGTATTACAGCTCATTGAAAGCTTAAAATCTATGAGTTCTACTTCCATGCCATGAGCAATTGATGACCTTAATTTACGAAACCACAAGAAACACAACAATTCAAATCAATTCAAGTCATTCAACACTTGTAACATTTAATACTACAGAGCATAGAAGAATTTTTCTAAATCTACATCAATAATCCAAAAATGCTACTAGCTCAAACGTCTAACAGATTAAAATAGTTATAGATACTGTGTTGTCATAAAAACATCTACGATTAGTTAGATTTAGAGTTTATTTTATTTTATTTACAAACGATAACATTTTTGAATTAAATTGTTAGTTGTAAAAAAAAAGGAAGATTGGTGGAGATTGAATCCATATCATAATACATAGACTTAATTACTTACCACCACTGCGATAAATGCCCTTTGCAGATAAATTTCGGAGTGACATTAGATTTCTTTTCATCTTCTACTCAATACTTTTTTTGGAGTTTTAATAAAACACTCATAATACTATTCACTTTTAACGAAAAACCATATTTTTACC
Organism: Aronia arbutifolia; assembly: GCA_025448175.1. NCBI lineage: Eukaryota > Viridiplantae > Streptophyta > Magnoliopsida > Rosales > Rosaceae > Aronia > Aronia arbutifolia. Next base: position 3,125 of record JAOEHR010000469.1, read on the forward strand.
TTTAAAAATAACTTTTCTTTAAAAATGAAGTTTTTTAAAACTTTTAGTTAGTTTTCCTTACTTTTTTCGCTTGAATAAAATGAAAATTTGATCAAGACTACAGTCAGACAGCAATCTTCTCATCTTGTCCAATCCTAGTTGACACGTACGTTCCAAAGAGTGGCCCCAAGTTTGCTGGTCTCGTGGGACCCACCCAATGAACTAGAACCGGAAGTGTTGTTGAGTCAAGACCGTCCCGTGAGAAACGAGGAAATTGGGGGAGAAGGATTGTCTGTCCTCCCATGCTCTTCTGTTTTGTGTGGTTACGGTTAAGCTATGTCAACATTTTATATTATTTTTTTAATAAAAATAATAAGACAAAAATAAATAGTAATATAAAATATTGACGTGTCTTAACCGTAACCACAAACAGAAGGGAGGGCACCGAAACTGGGAGGGCAGACAATCCTCCTCCGAAATTGGGCATCTGAAACAGACAGGTCAGGAGGGAGAAAACCGACGTGGCTGACGCAGCCACCGCCTGCGACGGGGCAGAAGTACGTGTCTGGTTGACAAGACCGGGGACGTTCGAGTGACCGCTCTGACGACCATTACCAACGATCAATCAGTCAGTCACAAAGGACCCTGGTGGGGTGACGTGGATGACAGATCCGACGGTTGACAGCGACTCTGAGGCCCCTCTTTTCCTAGACATCACATACGCGACAGTAGCGCGCGATGCGCGGGTGCTCTCATTCCTGCTTTTGTGCACCCAACTTTGTCATATCAAATGCTCTCTTCGAATATTTCACCTTTTTCTTTTCACTTTGCCAAATTATTTTTTGCTTTTTTCTTTTAATTTTTTTTGTCCGGTTTGGTAGACTGGATGAGATGTGTTGTAATCATTTAAATTAAATTTTAGTCAAGTCCGTTGTTTGTTATATCAAAATGTGAAATGGACAGAATCAGACGAGATGTGTTATAAATCCACAATAGAGTAGGTTTTCTAACTTATTATTATACATAAGTTACAAATCTGTCTTACAAGCCTCTGTCAATCTAATCATATTCCTAAAATCTAATCTCATTTAGCACACCAAACATGCTCATAAAGAACTACATGAGAAAATTTGGATTGGTGCTTAAAACTTTAATTTAATTGAAGCGTTTAGTCTTCGAACTATAAATTTGTAACTGGTTCCTTTTTTCATATATTTTTCAAGAAATATTGTGCAAATAAGCTTTGAAGATAGTATGAATCATTTGGAAATGCTTTTAAATTGACTAAAAGCGTCTTTGGTGAAAATGTTTTTGAAACCAATCTTGAGTAAAAATGCAATTGAATCCTAAAAAATAAACACTTCCTGGAGTGCTTTTGAAACTCAAAAACATTTTCTCTAGAAGTATTTTCATTTATTTTATAAGCACGTTCAAACAAGTCTAATCTTGACACAACCATAATCATAATAATCATTTACTAATATACAAAATCATAACTAGCTAAACTCATAATATTACTTTGACTCCAGACACCGTACCAGCAGATCATCATTTGACACAAAAGAATTAACGTGTGACCAACTAATATGTGCCTACACCTATCTAAAATTACAGAATCTTAAAGACCAAGTTAACATAGAAATTTATGCCTATATATATGTGGTTGTCTCTAATAAGATCCACCAGGTAAACTTCCTGGTCCTCCAAGTGTTAAAAACACACCAGGAAGATCACTTCTTCCCTTGGCTACAGATGGATTGGCTCGAACGGGCGAAAATGGTCGAGTTGCCTGAGGTTGCCTGAGGCCTAGGCCGGACCCCGGCATGGAATTCCTCATTGGCTGCTCGGATAGCTTCAAGGGTGGCTCCAAATGAGTCGAGTTTGGAAATGGTTTTGCCTCAGAAATGGGAATTTGGCTTGTTGAAGCGAAATTTGGCCGTCTTGAGATGATCTCGGGTCCCTGGTTTTGGCACATTCAGTTGCATAAACAAGTTAACGTTGATTTGCAAGCACGTTAGTGAATGGGAAGTGTGATTTTCGGACAATTTTTTTCTCCTCCTGCACACCTTTGTTGACGAAAATAAAAATACATGTGTAGAAGGAGAAAAGGGGCGTGCAGAAATCACTTCTCTAATCATTATGTGTTGGTTTACAATGTAGTTGAAATAGGGAAGCTTACTGGTGCAAATAAGACTCCTCTATAAAGCCTTCCATTAACCATCGCGGTCATTAGGAAACCCGAGTCGAATGCTCCATCAACTTTGCCTTGAACCTCAGCACCCATCTAAGAAGACACAAAACCCCAATCAAATGCCGAGCATGGTAAAAAGAAGTAGAGTTTCTGTCAATTACCGAAGGAAAGTGAAATTAAAGGAATGCATACCATGTTTTGGATAGGCCCTGCCTCAAAGTGTTTCGATTCTACTGCTTGAAATTGCATACTTGGTCTACCAAAGTTGGCATGAAGATACGGTTCTCGCTTTGGATCAGTTTGATGCTTTCCTAACAAGTTAAGGTCTGGAGATCTTTGTGCAGAATTTCTAATATCTGTATGGTTGCTTGTGACATTGGGAGACTGGCTATTGCTCGGACTATGATTGAATTTCTTAAACAGATGAAAACCTCGAGAACCTGGGGAGGAATCAACAACTTTAGGATTCGGGATCTGTTCTTGATCCGAGTGTGATGGTGACGAATGCTGGGAGAGTGATAGAGAATGCTCCTCTTGCTCTGATTCGAGGTCTATTGATTTTGTACTTGTGGTTCTTCTCCTCTTTGGATGTAAAGTATCTACATTTATGTTTGCGAATGAATACTCGTTAACAATGATTTCGTGTATACCTAATAGAAAGAGTATGAATTTTATACCATATGATTTCGTGTATACCTGATTTGAACCGGAGAGATTGTTTGGGTTCTGATTCTGGTTCGTGTCTTGTCTCTCGTACTGCTACATGATTCCCCATTAGCATAGTTTTCTGCTTTAAGCATTTACAAAAACACTCCTCGTCATTATCAAAACATAAAGGATGCACTAAAGTACTGCACTATTACAACTTTTGTACCGTGTTAAAATCTGCTCCCTTTGAGATCCTCCGCCTCTCTTGGTTCCAATGGCTTCCAAAAGTTTTGCACATGGAAACATTGTAACGACCGTTGGGATGTTCTGCTCCAAGATGCAACACCAACAACTCATTCAGAGGGCGCTCATCCTCCCCACACCTACAAGTTGAAACCAGAAAATTAAGATGGAACCGAACTATATAAACATGGCCAAACTTAAGCTGTAAAATTTACATGGCTAATTACCCTCCATAGACGGCAATGTCAGAATCTGTAACAACAGCAGTATGAGAGAATCGCCCTTGCGGCTGTTGGCCGCATGTTTCAAGTTGAGTCCACGAACAAGTAATCACATCTAGGACCCAAACATCGTTGTAATAATGTTTGTCTCCAACCCCTCCAATGACATAAACCTGCAATTTTTCCTGTAGGTCAATTGCTTTCTCTTCTGAGAATAAATGTTACAAGGTGACACTTGAACTTTGCCAAATATGAAATCGGTCATTTACTTTGATTCAAAGATGGATAATTACCAAACTAGCGCTAATTTTTTTTTTTTTTCCTGAAAAGATACATAAATTTACTTGCCTTTGTCCCGATACTAACAGCTGCATGACCTGCCCTCGCACCCGGTGAAGATCCTTGAACAGCCAACTGTTGCAAAACCACCACAACCTTCTTCAGACTCAAATTGTACAAAAACTTGTAAGAAACTGTACATTATACATATACTAAACAAACATCGAAGTCCTGACAGAATAAACGGAAATAATACCCTTGACCAAGTCAGTGTGTTCATGTCAAGCATATCTACGCCACCATAATACCTATCACCACGGTCCCCGCCATACACAAGAAGCTTCTTCCCCATCGCAATTGTGCTATGACTGTCTCGAGGAACAGGAATATCGCCCTTCACCTCAGGGGAAGTCCATCTCATGGTATTGAGATCTAGGACATGAAGATCATTCAAGTAATTTCCTTTACCTTCTCCGCTACCCCCGAATATCACTAATTTATCGTCACCAACAAGGGTGGCAGTGTGACTTTCGCGGGGTGAAGGTGGAGTACCTGTACATTCTGGCCGTGTCCATTCTTTGGTCACAAGATTCAGTATATGAAGATCATTTACCTTCTTGGAGCCATTTGTTCCCCCGAAAACTATCATCTTGTGCCCTAGAACAACGGCACTATGGCTGTCTCTAGGACCAGGCCCTTGACCAGTTGACACAAGAGTGTTCCTTACCATTTTCTCAAGATCAAGCACAAGAACATCGCTGAAATGCATGCCGCCGCAACATCCCTAAATTGGCCAAACTAGAAGGATGAGATCAAGATATAGCAAAGCATCACATGATTGTCATCAAATAACGCCGATTTCAACATATGGAATGTGGGATTTTATAGTCTGCTATAAGAGCCAAGCAATTATCGATGTTTGATGACGTCGAATATCTAAGAAATAGGCCTAAAAAAGGTTCAGAATTAGTAAAACAAAATCTGAATTATCAAACTTTTTCGACTCAGAAAAATGCATACTACGAGCCAAGTACATATACTTTTGCTTCAAATTTATTTCTTTAATTTCCTCTTAATAATGTCCATAAATTAAATTTTCCAAACAAATATTAATGCAGGAAAAGGAAAAACTATTTTTTTTGTTAATTTAAAAATAAGGGAAGAATGAAAAATGAAATATGGTATTTACTACATCAAGGAAAGCTGGAAGACAAGTATCAGCTTCCGCATAAGTGTCCTTACTAATAAGAGAAATATACAGGAATCAAGGAAAAAGCAGTCTACCATTGTCAAAAGAATTAAAATAGGAGGAGAAACAAGGAAACCACAACACCCAGTTCAAAAAAGCAAGTCTGTCATCATCCAACTATAGCCATATTCCAGATAACAGGAACAAGAAAAATAAAAATATTACTCTGAGTTTGGACCAAAACATGCATCAAGGAAATCGATTTTTCAGAAGAAAAAACATTTCTGCATTATGTCAAACTTGAAAAACAGAAGAATTAAAACACGTACATGCATACATATAATACATATAATATACATATATATATATATAAGCACATAGATAAATATCATGCAGTGGAAAATTATTAGGAACGAAGAAAAAGGAGCAAAAGTTAATTTTCATGGAAGAAGATTTAAGCATACCCCAAAAATATACAAAACCCCATGAGAATAGCAGGCAGAGTGCCCCCATCTTTCAGAAGGATTAAATCCCATGATCTTTGGATAGAGCCACATTGCCTTCTTCCTTGCAGCTTCACCTCCCAAAGACCCCATTTTCTCTCTTTCCTCTCTCTCTAGCTTCTTCGCTCTTATCTCTCTCTCTCTCTCTCTCTCAAGGCTTAAACTTGAGTATATGTATTACTTGAACACAGTGTTGGACAATGAAGTAGAAATAGAGAGGGGGAGAGAGAGATGACAAAAGGGGTAAAAAAATAAAGGACATGAACAAGGCAAAGTGATGTATCAACTATCAGTATCAAAAGACATGAAAAGATGGGCGCTTTCAAGTCCAAAACACTGTGGCAACCAACAGAAGCTCGTGGTGAAAGAAAGATCATTTATTTTTCCCCTCCAGCTAAGGAAGGTTTGTTATACGCTATTTCAAACTAATCAAACGCTTGTTTTAATTTTTATATATGACATAATTTTATAATATATTTGAGATGTTGTTAAGTGATGTTTCTAAGTCAATCATACATTGTTGTTTGTTATAATTTTTATATGTGTAGATACTGCTATAGTGACGTTTTCAAACTAAACAAACACTGCTCTTTGTTTTAACTTTTTTTATATGACACAATTTTATTAGTTTGAAATATCACTATAACGACGCCTCTGTTATTTATTTAAATTTTTTATGTGATGTGGTTTTATTATTTTCATATACTGTTATAATGGCTTTTCAAACTAATCAAACACTACTATTTGTTTGAACTCCTTCAACACATTTTTATTAATTTGGGATATTCTCACAGTGACAGCCTAAGTTGTAAGATTCTCTACCTAATTGCGTGCTAATTAATCAATTAATCTTGCTTTCATGTTATTCTCTACAACAAAAGTACATATATATTGAAATGAATGGAGGATATTTTTTTGGTCGAATGGAGGATAAGTCTATATGGTTGGATGGAATTTCCTACAAGTGATGTAAAATCATGGAAATGTGACTGTATGGTTGTAACTCTTTTGTTTGTTTTCCCTTGTAGTAATTATCTATATGAGAAATAGTAAGAAGAGCCTCTCAAAGTGAACTTTTCATGGACGTTATAAAACATCACAGTTTAACGTCAATATCTATGTTAACGTCATAAAATATTGTTTAAAAAATATAAAGTAACAGAAAATCTATTGAGAATTCTAAAGAAATTTCCTTATCATTTCTCATTATCTAATGTACAAGTCAGTCTCGTCCACTTTTCACACTTGTCAAAGCCAAAATGATGGGTTTTGTGGGGGAGGGGGGGCAGTGGGTTGTGGGGAATGATGAACAAGTGTTTGGTTTAGTTCAGGTAATCTGGAGAGCATGGGTCATAGAGAAGGAGAAGGTAAGTGCTTTTTTTTTTTGTGAGAAGAAGGTAGCTGCTTTACTTTCTATTTTTATAAACGATCATATTAAAGAGATAATTTTTTAAAAGTAAATTTGTAAATTAAATAACATATTTATTAATAATTAAATTATTACGTAAGTATTATTAAATTGTTTATTTTTATTGGTAATATGTCATTTAATTTATTCTTTTTGATGAAAAAATAAATACATAATTTAATTTATAAATTTAATTTTAAAATTTGATCTCTTTAATACTATTCTTTTATAAACTTACAATGGTATTTAAAAATATATTTTATCTATTATTTTTCTTGCCTTATTTTTGTAGGAAAACTAATGAAAA
>JAOEHR010000479.1:498237-513317 GCA_025448175.1 Aronia arbutifolia
ATTATGGTTACCTAGTTGTATCTCATTTCATTTTCCTTTGATATACACTTCAATTCTCTTCTATGAGCAACATTTACGGTTTGTTTTTAATTTTGCATGTCTTCTATTACTGCATTGTTCAAGCATGCATACAATATTAAAATTCAATCAAGCATGGCTTCAATATTAAAAAAAATTTGGTGTTTCAACTTACTTTGCATCATTCAAGCACAACAATTAACAACAATTAACATCAACAACAACAAGCAATGCAAATGTTGAGCAATTAACATTAACGTTACGGTGTCAGAGAAGTAGTCATGGTGAGGTCTGTAATACTGATCCTTTGCGTACCTGTGTTGGTCTAAATATATTGCTCAACATTTTCATGAAATTTACCACAATCTTATATAAATAAGACCCCACCATAAAACTTGAATAAGCTCCCCATTTTCTATTGGCACTTGAGAAAACACAGCAATACACTTTTCAATTGCCTAATGATGAAAGTTAGATAGAGTTATGTTGTCTGCTTTACCACAAAGAACAATGGTAACCTAAATGCTAAAAAGTGGAAATCACAGATACTTGACACACACACACAACACACACATATGCACATAAGGAAACAAATGCCTGACACATTGGGAGGGTAATCTGTGTGGGCAGGCAGAGGCTGTGGACGTTATTCATTCGAATTGTTCAAGTTTTTGGCAGATCAATCTGCCAAAACAACATCTTCCATATCTTCATCCTAAGAACTCACTAGTATTACAGACCTCACCACAACAATTAATAGTAATCAACAACATTTTGACATTCTGATGTTCATGAACGAAGAAAAATCGAAGACTAACAACAGAAAAACCAAACCTTTTGATTCAAAACCCAACCCTAAACCTAACCCTAAAATTAATCTCAAATATAGAAGTAAATTTAGCTAAAAATCTCAAATATAGAAGTAAATTTAGCTAAAACAAGTTATAAATCATAGTTCTTGCCATATTAGCACTCTGAACTCTAGAGGCTAGGAGCTAGAATGAAGCAGAGGGGAGATCGAGAGAGAGAGACCGAGAGAGAAAGTAAGATGAAGAACAAAGTTGAGCAGCAAATGAGAAAATAAATAGTACAGACTACGACTAGAAGAAAGAAAAGAAAGAGATTACGTGGCCATGTTATAATGTAGTTGAGTCCATATTGAATATATGAACTCATTGAAATAACCAATTAGAATTTAACATTTAATAAAGTTATGCGGTTTCGGTTTTGAATGGCCGGAATAAAAACCAAACCGTTTTTCTTTCATTCGGTTTGAAACCATTTTGAAACTGCAAAACCAAATTGTTCGGTACGGTTTGATTTGGTTTGTGTTTCGGTTTCAGTTTTCGGGTTCAAGTGCCCACCCTTACCAATGCATACTTTCTTTTAAATTTGAGACTCGCATTTGCCAATTGTGTTGATGACTTCATCAACTATTTTACCTCAACTGCTGAAGACCTGATGCGATGTTTTGTTTGATTATTTACACACTCAAGGGAGTGTTGCAGTCGTATTGGATTAGGAATGTGATTGTGTAAATCCTAGTGTATTTTGGAATATCTTAGAATATCCTCTTTAGTAGATATTATCCTATTAGACTTGTAATCCGATTAGGGTAAGGATTTAACCTATCCTACCACTATAAATAAAGGTACAATGGGGTGATACAACACACACCTCAGAATTACATCTCTATCTTCTCTCTCTCTTACCGCCGGCCCTCTCCCTCTCTAGTCCTAAATACAGTTCAGTCGATTAAGCCTACAACATAACTATTATAATTCATCACTTATACAAGGAATAACCTCATGTTCTTTTTTTAGAATTTTCCAGCATGTCAATGCAACATTAAACAATCACATGAACTGAACATACCATCCAAACAATCTTAAAAAATGTAGCTCCATTGATGATTGTTTCCGATCTTCTAAAAATACAAAATAGCCATAAGAACTTCTTACATTTTGTCATCACAACTCATTATATATTATCTTGTTCAAAAAGCGAAATATCGATCTCGTCCAAAAAGTGCCGATTCTCCATAAACTCTGATTCAATTTGTCCATTACATTTATCTACCTCAAAAAATCTATTGAACAGAATATCATAAGTACGGTATTTACAAAAAAAAAATTACTAAAATAATTAGGAAACATGTATAAATACTTCTTATTATAAATTATAAATTATGCAACTCTGGCGTTGAGTTAACATGTACGACAATTATAGCCAACGCTGTTACAAATACCACTGTCGATGCAAATTTCTGCCTTCAGTCTTAACGAAAATGCACATGCAAAACAATCAACACTTTTGATCAAAGACCAAAAGCCTCACGCGCCCACGATAAGTGTTGGGGGACGTACCATTTTTGGTGGAGAAATAAGGTACTTATAGGGAGAGTGGCCGACCATTAGGGTTGGATTTGGTGTGAATATTCCCAAGATAGTGTGTAATTATCCCTTATTAAATATTTTTGGGATTACTTATTGTCTTCAATTGAGAGTGTATTAATAATGGGAATTAGGGATAATCCTATTATTAAATACCTTTGACTTTTTTCATTGCCAGTGGAGCTCTGAGTAGTTGTAGTCTGTAGCCTGCATGTCCTATGTGAAAGCCCGTTCTTGGATTTCACTATTATAATTTATGTATTCATATTCGCGGAATTTTATGTTATTTTTGTGTGAAGTTAATTTAATTTAGTTAATTTAGAATTTTAATTACTTAGTTATAAAGTTTGAAGTTTTGAAAATAATCATTTAAAATCCATAGACCTTTCAAGGTCACAATTAATGTTTTCAAATAGAGTTCGATTCCATGAATGCGCAGGCAAAAATCGTTCGCGAAATGGAGTTTTAACGAATGATAAATGAATGGTTAAATGTATAGGTAAAATATTAATTAGCCTTTTTGTGGAAGGCTCCAGCTTTGTTGGAGTAATGATCCGGAGTGCCACGTGTGTGGATGTGATAGGAAGGAGAGAAAAAAAAGGAGGGAAATGAGATAGAGGGCTGGCCAATCAGAAAATGGAGAAATGAGGGAAAGGAGGGGAGGCAGGAACTAACCAACCCGGACCCTCTTCAACCTGCCAACCCGACCGGACCGTATCTCCATATTCCGGCCACCGTTGATGGCGGTACCGGTGTCATATTGATCTTCACTTCGAACCCATTTGATCCCTCTTCCATTTCCACCCAAACTCGACAAGGATTGACTTCATTTTCTCGAAGAATGGCGTCGGTGGCGCTGAGGGGTGCACGACAGTGATCCTCCGTTTCTGAAAGTAACTTCGTTAATCACCACCACCAATCGACTTCCATCAACCTCTGGAACAAAACCCATGCACTAGTTAAGGCACCAGAGTTAGTTTTGGCGATGAATTGAGAACACCTATTTTTAGGGTTCCTGACGGATTGAGGTAGGTTTCAGGTGTTTCTTGACCAAATTGGACTTCGACCAAGGTATGAAAATTATTCCCTTAGATTTACTCTATATTTCTTTAAAATTTGGTAATTTTTGGAGATAGTCGGGTAATGGGGTTTCCGTTCACCGGAAACCATCGCATGTGGCGGTGCGTGGCCAGTAGGCCAACTTTATCTTTCCAAGCTAAATTTGATATTCCGATTTCATATTTAACCTTCGTTCGATGAAATTCCGTCCTTTGAACCTAGTTCCATTAGGGACCGCCACTTGACTAATGTAGCGAACGAAGATCTGACCGTTGGATCGTCCTCAAACTTTAGTATGTTATGGTACATAATATTTAAGAACCTTAGGAACTTACGGATTAGAAATCTGATAGGTGGATATTCCAGATTGGATTACTAGGGTTGTGAATCCTACTATTGACCTTGATCTACGGTTGACTTTCTAGTCAACGAGCCCCGAGTTATTCTAGCATGTCGTTTATCTTAGGCTGTTGTTGAGATTTCATGGAGCTTAATGGGCTCATCACGGTGACGTGTCTTTCTCGGTTGACGTGTGTCTCGATTTACGTACAAGTGGCACCTTATTATGTTATACTTGTTTATTGAATTTCTAGATAATATAAAGGAAGTGTATGAATTGCTAGTATAGAAATGAGAGCCTAGAATCTTATTAGAAGTATTTATATAAAACCTATATGCTAGAATGACAAGATAGTTACTGGTTTTGAGAAGTTGATAGTGCTGGTGCTTACCTTGTAATCATAAGGGTTGAGATAAGAGTAAGTAGGTTGTGTGTTGATCTAATTGCACCATGTAGCAGTGGTACATGGATGGTCCTGCTTGGTGTATCTGTGATAGGGGACCATACGTATTTCAGAGGTGATCATGCTTGGTATAACTACAATAGGTGATCACTGCCTGCACGATTAGACTATGCTTATGGTTTTGCTTGGTTTATCCACAATAGGGGACTATACGCATTCTAAGAGTGATCATGTTTGGTATATCCGCGATGGGTGATCATTACCTAGGGCTATAGGATACAGTCCTGCTTGGTATATCCGCAATGGGGGACTGTACATATGTTAGGAATGATCTTGCTTGGTATATCCTAGATGGGTGATCACTGCCTACGTTATTAGACTATGCCTATACACATTCTAGGAGTGATCATGCTTGGTATATCCACGATGAGTGATCACTACCTAGAGCTAGGATGTGTTTCTGCTTGGTATATCTATGATGGGGGACCATACGTATTTCAGGGGTGATCATGCTTGGTATATCCGCGATGGGTGATCACTGCATGCACGATTAGATTATGCCTATGGTTCTGCTTGGTATATCCACATTGGGGGACCATTCGCATTCTAGGGGTGATGAGGATTAGTTGTACTTGGTACATTTAGGTGCGTGCCATATTTTAGTTGGATTCCGTTGAGTGGTTCAGAATCCTTGCTCTTGCTCATTTCCATAAAGTTAGTCTGGAACCCTAGATTCGAGAGAATGGGAATTACCCACAGTGGACCTTGTGAATAAAAATTAGATTTGCCATGTTATTACTTATAATCTAAGTAGGGAATTATGTAGAGTTCTTTAATTAAATTCGTGAAGTGATAAGTTATCTCATTGATTGATTAACGTAGTTAAATGTTAATATCGTGCATCTTTGATTCATGGAATTGATTAATTGACGTGATTATGGAACGATGATGGATGTAATTGTTATTATTATGATTTGATTAGTTGATCAATGTGGCTTGAGAATAATATTGTGCTTCATTGGTTCTTGATATGTTACATGTTATGGATGGAGGTATCAAGTTGAAAACATAGTGATTTATATGATTGATGAAATGGAAATCTTGAATATCATGTGGATTGTTATGTAGTCCTGAATCTAGTAATTCATGCTTGTCAAGTCCAATAATTGATGGAGGAATACTATCCCTTTTTTGTTAGAACGTACTATGATAAATGTCGGAGTGTAGTAAATGGTGAACTACGAATGGCTTGATCCATATTTAAGGTATGTAGGCAGTCTAACACAAATGTTAGATGCAACCATGAAATAAAAGAAAGTCACTGCGTGGTTGAATCATTGATTGTGCTTTGAACTTGTCTCAGAGATGAGACATGAAAAATAAACAGGGATGTATTGACATCATGTGTCAATCTTGGATGTATGTCGGGATTGGGGCGTGGCATCCTAAGATGCTGAGCTGCGCGTGGGATGCCTACTCATTTAATAAAGGCAGTTTTGTCTTTTTCAGTTGAAAGTCTACGTCTCGCCTCTAGGAATTTTGGGATTATTTTTGGCTCCACAAATGCCCCCACACCTATTGGTCTGCTTGCAAGAAAGGGCAATAAGTGTAGAAATCCCAAGCTGCTTTGGTAAGCCTGAACTTTCCCAATTTGATGTAGTTTCTCACTTTGAATTGGAATTTAAATTCTTCTAGAAAATGGATTTTAATCACCAACAAAATCTATTTAAGCCTGCCTTAATCATGGTATTAAATAAACTTATAGATTAATTAAAATTCTTACAAGAAAGAAAGAAAGCTAGATGATATTTGTTCCCCCTCTCCTAGCAATCTTGTTCGCTTGCCCGTGTAAAGAATTGTGTTCCGTTGTTTTTCTTCTTCTTTACACCATACCAAGGTAAAAGCAATTTAATTTTGGAGCATTGAGACTTGAATTTTGGCTCGACGAGGGTCGATGACATGGCAAAAAGGGGCAGCCGTAGATTATTGTGCTGCTACTACCATGGCAACTTGGCTGTTGCGATTGGTGTACCGTGGCTCAGTGAGGGCTCGGCTTGGGCCGAGAGAGCATTGCAGGGGAAGGCCAGCACAGGCTGGGCCTTTTGTTAGTTGGCTGTTGGGCTTAGGCTCGTTCTGCAATGGAGATGGTGAGCGAGAGAGGGAGATACCGGGCACCAACCCCTTTCTTGTTAGTTTGGGCCGTGCAAGAGAGAGGTAGCGCTGGGGCGCTTGCCCCTTTCCTTGCGAGTTGGGCTGCTGTGCCATTTGGGCTAAGAGAAAGGAACCAGGCTGTAGGGCCTGGTATGGCTGCTAAGCTCATACAGTACTGGGTCTATGCCATGGTTGGAGGAGAGAGAGATGGGGAGCCAGCTCTGGCTGGGCTCCTCATTGCTATTGCAATGTGGAGTTTGGGTCGTGGGCCTGGCGCAGGGCACTGGGTTCTGCGGCCTTTTTTTTTTGTTTCTTCTTGAGGCGCCGTCTAATTTTTCCTTGCGTCGTTGTAGGATTTTTTTGAACATGTCTTCCTAGAGCGACAAGAATGATGAATTTAATCCGCCGTTGTATCGCCATGGTGAATCTGCAAGTAAGCTAGGCTACTTCAAGGCTGCTTATGTCAAGATAGGTTCTGATGAGCAATTCAAAGACTTCATTGAGATGTTCAAGGACATAATTTTGTCTGGGGTTCGCATGAAGTGGGCCAAGAAAGGTAGCAGCCGTGAGCCGTGTAGGTCTAGGAAATCCATTAAGTTTCACCCCTACTACTTCGTGTTTGGGTTCACCTTTCTTATGCCTCGGTTTTTCCACGAGGTGATATGCTTCATGAAGTGTGCTCCTACTCAGTTCTCTCCGAATATGGTCCGTATGATGGTGGATTCCATAACTTGAGCATGTTCTTTGACTTGGACCTGACTGCCACCGAGTTTTGGTACTTCTTTGACATAGGCCACATCGATGATGTTGGGTAGCTGAGGACCTGATATAGGCTATTTGATCATTCGAGCAAAGGGGATCATATGACTGGGCTAGGGAGACCCTAGAAATCAGCAGAGAATGGGAATCCGACTCCTCACCTGGGCTGCGCGTTTTGACTGTTTTCATCGATGGTAAGTGGGTTGCTTAGTCTCTAAGCTGCTTTATGCTTTTGTTGAGTTGCTTTTTGATTTATCCTCATCTATTTATGTAGATTCGGAATTTGGCTTAACTCCTCAGACTTCTCCAGACATAAAGAAGATGTACATTGGCTTGGGTATCCTTGTCAAATATCGCAAGTGGCGCTAGCTGCTTAGTCCATTCGCCGGGAGAAAGGTGGACTACCTCTAAAGGAAGAGATCAAGAATATTAAGGTTGAGGCGTTTGCTCGGTCGATTGCTGTTGTAGAGCCTATTGCTAGTGAATTTGGAAAAAAAAGACTTTTGTTGCCAGCTAGAGAGTTGTTGATGGAGAAAAAGCCGAAGACTTCCTCCGCTACTCGCTAGGGTCTGCCCACAGCTGAAAAGCTCGTGATTGATTTAACTTCTTCCAAGGGGAAGAAAAATGATGCTGGTTCTGAGCTTGTGAAGCTTGTTGCTCCGAAGGTGGCTGAAGATGAGCCTGTGAAGTCGGCTGCTCCGAAGGTGGCTAGAACGATTGCTGACAAGATTGCACAGCGTAGAGGTTCTGTCGTGCCCTCGGTATCTGGGTCTGCATCGAGACATCTTTCTGGAGCTGAGTCTGGCTTGACTTCGTAAAGGCTTGCTGCAAAGAAGAGCATAAATGTGGATTATGCAAGTGGGGTGGCGCTTAGGCTAGTTCCTCCAACTACTGACGTTGATTCGGCGATTGAGAAGAAGAAGTTTGCTCGCTTGAGCAGTTGTGAGAGATCCACAAAGGCTGCATCTAGAGATTTATGGAAAATTATGCACTTCTGAAACCTGATCTGCTTGAGGATCTAGAAGCATGCGCCAAGTTGGTTGACGACGTTGGAAAAGTAATCGATTCAGGTTCCTTTGCTAAGCGTACGGCCTATTCTTGTCAGAGTTCTGTACTCGCTACAATGAAGTTACTCATGGTGGTTGAAGCTTGTTCGGCTGCTAAGAAGATCAAAGAGTTAGAGTCTGAACTTGCCGTTTTGAAAGGGTTTAATGTGTCTGCCCCCGTTTCTCTGTAACTTGATACCACTCGCCAGGAGATCGTTATCTTACAGGCTAGGCTTGACGCAATCTAGAAGAAGTATAATGATGCAGAGAAAGAGATTGATCGTTACATACCTCAAATTTAAGGTCTTGAGGATGCCGTTTCAGAGCTTCGATCTGCCTGCTATGCAAAGGATGAAGAGTTGATTGCCACATATAACCAGGTGATCATTTCCCAGAAGATTGCCACGAGACTTGAGCTCAAGGATTTAAAATTTTAAGAGGCGCTGAAGATTAACGAGAGCCTGAAAAAAGAATTGGATGAGCTACAACATGTTCGTGTCGGCCTGCTTGAAAAGAACGAGCAGCTGAAAGGTGAGAAGGTTGATCTTAAGGCTTCGCTTGCTCAGTGCCAAGTTGACTTCTACAAGCTGAGCTATGTGGATCATTTCTTCGGTAGACCGTTGGACTTTGAGTGTGCTAGGAAAATCTTCAACACTTTCTCTATTTTTCTAGAGGATTTGCTTCCCTTTTCTTTTGAGGCTGCTATTGACAAAATATTTGATGAGGATGACGCCCAGGCTGTGGCAGTCATGGATGACGTTGCCCAGGCTGAGGTTGCTGAAGAGGAAGTGTTTGAAGGTATCGCTGCTGAGAACGATGCGGTTGTTGAAGGCGTGGCGACTGAGCAGTCGGAAGGTGTCCAAGTAGCTGAAGAGTAGTCTTTTGCTTTAGACTTAAGAATTTTCTTCTTTTCTCTTTTTGCTTTCTTTTGCTTGAACGTTTTTGGCATTCGTGCGAGTTTATCAATTAGCTAGTAATTTAATAAACTCTTTTCTTCTCTTTACTTTATCGTTGTTCCTCTACTTGAATATAACATTCGACCGTAAGACGAATGACTAGGCAGACTGCTTCAAATAGGGCAGGCAGGCCCACTTCATCATTTTAGGTGTTAGCTTGGTTGCAGTTGTTCGAATTTCACATGATTGAGGCTTATTTCGAAATTGTTAACTTACAGGGTCGGCAGTTGGAAATGTTGCTTTCAGAGCAGGCAGATTTGGTAGCCTCTATAGTTGTGAGCTTTATATTAGTGGTTCACCAAACTTTTAATCATTAGACCATCCATAGGCGCACTGCTTTTTAATAAGTAGACAGGCTTGCGTGGCCTATATGGCCGCAGGTTTGGTGCAAAACCTTTGCAAAGCTGTTAACCATCGGGCAGGCATCTGAATATCTTACTTACAGAAGTAGACGAATCCACGTGACCTCTTGGTTGTTAGCTCTGGATTTTTGGGGCATTGATTCACGAATCATTTGATCTGTGTGACTTGCATCACAACATAATAAAGATTGTTGGGAGACAAAATTTGCTAACTTATCACAATAGAAAATGCACAGTTGTAAGGAATTTCATGGGCAGTGGTTTGAAAGAACATTTTGCACTTCATATAACCGATTCCGTAGGCAGTGTAGCATGTTGCACTGCACTTTAAGAATCACTGTAAACCCAAATGGCTACTCTGCACTTGGCAGGGATAAAACTCATAGGCTGCGTAGCATGTCGGCAACTGATAGAGTTCTATATGAGCTCATTAACTGTTAACCTCTCATAAGAATGTGTAGTTGTATGAGTTTGCATAGCTTAATTGCTCGAAGGGTAAGTCGTAGGCAGTCTTTCAGAATCCGTAAGCTACTTAGTGAATTGGCAACATGCTTTAGGGTTGTAGGGATACACAGAGATCACAAGTTGTTCACATACAAGATGCTCAGTCACTACTGCTAATTAGTCACATCAAGGATGCTCAATTGCGTCGAACCCATACGTGCGGTCAGAGCTAAGATTGCATAGCCACATAGAGATCATCTTTGTGTCAAGCCGAAAAAGCACAACTATTGATGCTAGTCTAGTAACATCAAAGGTGCTTAATCGGGATGTTCCCCCGTAGAACGTGGGAATGTTATTCCATAACACGAAGATCACTAGTTGGTTACATACAAGATGCTCAGCTACAGATGTTAGTCTAGTCACATCAAGGATGCTCAACTGCAGTCCATCTTCGTGGGTAGTCGTCTAACGAATGAATTGCATTGCGTGCCCCCTCTCTCTCTAAGGCTCGAATCCTACCAAACTAGGCCAAATGACAAAATTCTTCAGTAAGCTAAGTCTTGAAAAAGACCATTGTGGCTAATTCTATGGATGCCGACACAAGCCATCGTGCGCCCTGTTACACCAAGGCAGCACAACCCATCCACGTCTGGATATTTGGAGTGCTAGTTTACCCTTTCCTAAAGGGAGGACATGGTTGGTCAAAGGGGGGTGCAATTTCTACGATAAGTCTCATGTAAGGGGCGACCTTCATTGAAGTGCATGAGTGATCGATTGTTGTAGGTATGCAGTCGGGCATGAGTGATCAATTGTTGTAGGCATGAAACGAATTAATTTTGCTGCAAGGTAGAAACTGCATAACAGCTGGATAGTCCTCGACTTGAGAGGTAGTGCTCGTCAAGGTGCTTGAGTCTTCGAGTTTTATTCGGCCTGAGCAATGCTCAGGATGCAGCGGGAGGTCATGCATGGTACTTTCTTAGATTGTAGGCATTCCACCATTTTTTGATCTCTTTGTTATTCATGGTGATGAGGGTGTAACTACCCTTGCCGCCTATTCTACTGATCTTGTACGGTTTTCCTAAATGGGATCCATTTTTTTAGAGCATTTTCTGCCGGCAGTGAGGAAGACTTTTCTCAGGATTAGGTATCTGAGCTGGAACTGCCTGATCTTCGCCCTTTTGTTATAGCTAGAGATGAGCTACTGCTGGTAGGCTGCGATGCGGGTGATAACCTTTTCGCATTCCTCTTCTGCTAGATCTAAGTTTGTGGCTATCTTCTTTCTGTTTTGCTCAATGCTTGGCAGTAGAGTCCTGATGCTCGACACTAAGACATTGGAATGAATGATTGCTTCTAAACCAAATGCCAAGGAGAAAAGAGTTTCCTTGGTTGCTCGTTGTTTAGTTGTGTGATACGCCAATAGAACATTAGGCAGTTTGTCTGGCCATTTTCCCTTATTGTCTGATAGAGATTTCTTGAGGCAGTCGAGGATTATCTTATTGGATACCTCGGTCTTCCCATTGCCTTTGGGATACCTCGTCGTAGACATGTGTTGCTTGATGCCATGTTTCTGGAAGAACTTCGCCAAATGTTTGCCTATGAATTGTTGGCAGCTGTCTATGAAGATAACTTGAGGATGCCGAACTGCCAGATAATGTCCATCTATATGAAGTGCTCTATGTCTGTATGAGTTATGGTGGTCATGGCTCTACTTTCACCCATTTGGTGAAGTAGTCGGTTGCCACGATCATCATGCATTTGCCTCTAGTAACGGGTGGCATAGGCCCTACTAGGTCGATTTTCCATTTCATGAACATCCAAATACTATTCTACGGATGTAGTTCGCTGGCTGGCATTGCTGGTACCGGTTTGTAGCATTGGCAGCTGTCACACTTTTTCATAAATTCCTTAGCGTCTTGGTGCATCGTTGACTAGTAGTAGTCGGCGCTAAGAGCCTTATGCGCTAAAAAACAGCTTCTTGAGTGGTTTTCACAAACACTTTCGTGGATTAAGCTTAGAACCTTTAGGTCGTCGGGAGATGCTAGGCAGCGAAGATATGGTCCAGTGAAGGATCTTCGAATGAGCATGTCGTTCCACATTTAGTATGATTAAGTAGGCGCCGTTGGTGTAAACTTCTTGTATTACGTAAGGTTCATCCCATTTTGATGTGAACTTGCTTTTCGTTTTGTGAGTTGTGATAATAGGCCTTCATAATGCCAAGACAAGATTTCCAATTTGGAAAAACCTTGGGCGGACTTTCTTGATGAATGTCTTGGATGTGCTTGGTAGCATTCCAAGTGTTGTTAAGCTTCTAGCCTCTTTTCGTCGAGTGCTTCCAACTCTTGAAGTTGTTGCTTTGCATTTTCTTCTTCAGTCAAGCCTTTTTGTATAGCCACCCTTAGTGAGGGGATTTGACTTTCAAGCGGTAGAACTGCTTCCACACCATATACGAGAGAATAAGATATAGCTTGGGTAGGAGTCATGTGTGTCCTCATATATGCTCAAAGTGCTTCGCTTATTATTTCGTGCCAGTCTCTCTTTGTTCGGCCGATTACCTTCTTCAGGAGGTTGCATAGCGTTTTGTTGAATGCTTCTGCAAGACCGTTGGTCGGAGCATGATACATGGAAGACTTGTGCTGTTTGAACTTGTATTTCTCACAGAGCTCGTCCATGAGTCGGTTGGAGAACTATTTTCCATTGTCGGTGATGACGTAGCGAGGCACACTATATCGGTGGATGATATGCTCTTTGATGAAACGGATGACAGTTTCCTTCTTGATTTCCCTTAGGGGTACGGCTTCAGCCCACTTAGAGAAGTAGTCATTTGTAGCTAGGATGTAGGCTTCTCCTGCAGATGATTTTGGTGTGATTGGTCATACAACATCCAATCCCTATGCATCAAATGGCCATGAAGCAACCATATGGTGTAATGGCTCAGGCGGTTGATGTATAAAGTTGGTGTGGAATTGGCAGGCTTGTCTGGAAGTTTTCCATGCTCTAAGTAATCGATCAACAATTGTCTCCATTCTTCTGTGTCAACTGGCAGTACTAAGATGACATTTGTATCATATAGTAGCATTTCAGTGACCAATGAGATTACCCATCTTTGGCAAACTGGCACATTTGTAGCTTTGTCTTCTCCTAGCGCTATACTTGAGGCTAGGCTAGTGAGACCGTCGGCCATTTGATTTTCTTTTATTAGCGCATGTTCTAGTGTCATGGCCTTGAACTTTTGTAGTAGTTGAGTTGCTAGTCGAAAGTACGGGACAAGATCATATTTCCTTATGAAAGTGTTGTGATCACCATGTCGATCGCCATTTGGAGTCCAATGATCAGCGGTTGGTACTCAACAATGTTGTTGAAGCATAGCTCGCTTAGTCGGAAGGAGTAAAGTAGTACTTGTCTTTATGGCGACATGAATACTACTCCTGCCCCTGCTCCGTTCGTTCGTGCGGATCCATCGAATAACATCGTCCATGTCGGGAAGATGTCGATGTAGAACACATCTTCGTCAAGCAGGTTGTCTGAGATTTTCCAATCGACTCGGATTAGATGATCAGCCAGGAAGTCTGCTAGTGCTTGTCCCTTGACGACTTTAGCTGGGACTTAGATGATCTCATATTGATTGAGAAGTAATGCCCATTTAGCTAGTCGCCCTATCAGAACTGGTTTGGACATAAAGTACTTGACTAGGTCGGCTTTAGTAACCAAGTGGATGGTGTAAGCGTGCATGTAATGTCTTAGCTTTTGGACGGCAAAGACTAAGGCAAGACACATCTTCAAGATTGATGAGTAGTTGAGTTTGGCACCAGTGAAAGTTTTATTTAGGTAATATAGTGCTCTTTCCTTTTGGTCTTCAATTGCTTATGCCAAGAGTGCTCTAATGGAACCCTAATGTGCTGCAATGTATAGGATGAACGGTTTTCTAGGCATGGGTACTCCTAAGATAGGTGGGTTTGCCAGGTGTCTCTTTATGTTCTCAAAAGTATTGCGGCAAACATCATCCCATATGAATGGAGCGTCCTTCTTCATGAGTCGACTGAAGGGTTGACAGCGTCTAGCGAGGTTGGAGATGAAGCGTCTAATGAAGGCTAGCCGTCCTTGTAGACTTTTCAGCTCGTGTAAGTTCCTTGGCTCGGGCATGCTTTGGATGGCCTTAATCTTCGATTGGTCCACTTTAATGCCACGATGCTTGATACTGAAGCCGAGGAAATCATCTTGAGGTTGTAGTGGCGTAGTTTGTCGAACACCATTTGTAAATCCTTCAAGTGATCGAATCTCTTATTGATCTTGACAACTACGTCGTCCATGTAACATTCTACGTTTTTGTGTAGCATGTCGTTGAAGATCTTCTGCATTGCGCGTTGATATGTAGCTCCAACGTTCTTCAAGCTAAATGGCAGTACCTTGTAGCAGTAGATACCTTTTGGAGTGCGGAAGGCTGTTAGTTCCTCGTCTTTGGAAGCCATGCAGATTGGATTGTATCGAGAGGAGCCATCCATGAATGATAGTGCCTCGTGGCCAATGGTCGCCTTCACCATGATTTCGATGATTGGTAAGGAGTCATCATTCGGGCAAGCATCATTAAGGTCGAGGAAGTCTACGCAAACACGTATTTGTCCAGATTGCTTAAGGACAGTGACGATGCTGGAGATCCATTTAGGGTATTGTATATCTCGAATGAAGCTTGCTTCGATTAACTTTTCAATCTCGGCCTCAATTTGTGGGATGAGCTCGGATCGATAGTGTCTTTGAGTTTGCTTTATCGATCGCGTTCCAAGTTTGACTGCAAGATGGTGCATGGCGATGGTAAGGTCAAGGCCGGGCATTTCTTTGTTGGTCCAAGCAAAGACGTCTTTGTACTCCATTAGCAATTGGTAGTAATCCTGATAGGATTAAAAGCACACCACAAAGTAGAACACAAATATCTTATTGATTTTCCTTATTAACACTAAGATTTGTCAATTGTAGCATATGAAAATAAGGGTCGTCTTTCATGCAGAAGATTGTTTTATCTAACTACTTAAAATGTCACAAAAACTGGGTTGCTGTCCCTGCTGACCAGACACTGAAAAATAATTATTAGACCGACTTACACTTATCTAAAGTCTACGAAATTTTATATGCATATACTAGACACACAGAGCTACAC
>JAOEHR010000479.1:3923304-3934281 GCA_025448175.1 Aronia arbutifolia
AGTCACGACATTGCATCATTGGAACCGCATAAGTACAAATGCAGAGGTCTTGAGACTGTAACAGCTCCTGAAACAGAAACAAACCATAAAACCTCTCCATTTTCTAGTAACAAAACAAATCCAAGCAACTGTGTTTTTTTTTTAACAAACGATATTATCTACACTAAGGGGGTGGGAGAGTGGGCAAAGCCTCACAATGGGCTAGCAATAATGATGTTCAAATTCACCTTTGGCGAGAATCAAACCTAAGACCTCTCACTTACAAGTGAAAAGGAATACCACTAGACCATAGTACGGCATCCAAGCAACTGTTAATCCCACTCTAGTTGACAAAATAGGGCCTAACCAAGAACAAGGTTACAAGGGTCACCAGAATACAAATACAAACGAAATACTAAATGGGGTACCTACGATTGGTAATGGCATAACCAGAAGAGAGGTGGGGGGGACAAGGTTATGCGTTGGGTAGTGCAGCACACTATTATCAAGCCACATAACAGTTGATTACAAAAGCCAAATTATGTTAGAACTCGGGATATCACGTAAAGTCATAGTTGATACCAAAAGCTGATTTTGGCAGAACTCAGTATAAATCTCAAGCAATTGTAGCTGTCACAGGATATGAAAGGAAATAGCCTACCTTAATAAATCCCGTTTCCAGGCCTCAAACTTCAATGATAAAGGGATAAAAAATTATTAAAAAAAAAAAAAAAAGAAGGAATAAACACCTGTGGGCTTCGCATGGAAAAGCATAAAAATGAATCCAGAAAGATTTAATTGGTCAAGAGTGAATGAAATTTTTTAATGAGCCTCTCTATTTGTTACGTCAAAACCGGTCTTCTTAGGAAAGAGTTCAAAATTACCTACTACAACAAATATTACTAAGATCTACCAGGCATTCACTTCATTTATAGGGAGCCATATATTGACCAAAAAAATAACTGTAAATTTAAACGCATACCCTGGTGCTGAGCCTGAAACTGTGAAACGAGGCAAATGATCTCTTGTAGACACCAATCCCAGCCATAAGGCAGATAAATAATACCCGACAAAATAAGAACGTGCCTTTTAACCAGATTCCACTTGATTTCCCAAGAAAATCAATAATAGTGAATAATCCACCATCACTGTCAAGCATAGCATTCTCATTAGTGCACATAAGCAGAATAACAGCCACAAAAAGTACATCAAGATTATATAAAATTGGAAGGGAAATAGTAAGCAGTTAGCACTGGCACCTAGATTCCAGTAAGCACTTAAATTTATTTGCCGCGGAAACAGAAGTCAGCAATGCTAGAGAATAGAAAAATGAACAGAGGCAAAATTATGCTCAAAAGAAAACTGTTATTTGTTATGATGAGAATTCATCTGCACTACATAAACAATTGAGATTTGTTTTTATTTTCCTTTTTTAAACTTCTTCATATGAGTATACAAAAAAATGGCCATAATTACATGTGCTTGTTTGCCAGAGCCAAAACTTATATTGGCAGGTTGCCCTCTGACAATAGCACCATCAGTCTTGTCTAAATGGTCAAGTAATCCAAGGAAATATACAGTATGCTGTCGTCCTCACAGAAGCATATTCAAATCCGAGAGGTCATCCATAGGAATGTCAAGCCCCTCTGCATCATGGTCCTGCAAACCGTCCTCATCAAAGTTAAACCAAGTACTCAGATCTTGGTTGCCACCAAGGTCATTGGCTACTCCTAGTTCTATAGAGTCTAAATCATTCAGATGCAAGTTTGCAAAATCCATTTGTTTCTTGGTCTCTGTAGGACCCTGAGGAATGTCATTATAGCATGCGGGCTCAATCTCTCGTTTACTGTTATTATTGTTGCCAACAACTTCAACAAATCCAGCTGAAGGGGCATTGCTAATCAACCCATTTCCTGAAGTTGATAGCTGAGCTGTCTTCTGTTTGGGCTTTGTTTTGGTTTTACGCTCACCCTTATTGTTACCCAATGATTGACGGTCAGCTTTGGTAACAGAATTCCTGGCTGATGTATCTTTGTCCCTTTCTCTCTCACTTCTTTTTCCTTTTGCTCGGCCCAACACAGTACCAAGATTTGATGCAGCTTTCAAGGAGGGGCTACCAACATCATCAAGCAGAACTTCCTTCTTTTTCCCTCTGTACAATATTGGTCCAGTATTTGTAACCTGCTCAGAGGGATGGGTAAGACTGGACATACCACAAGAACCCCTGTCATACTTATTACGATGATCAGGCCGCTCCGCCCATTTGGAAGAACCTGTGGAAAGAAAAGAGAGAAGGCATTTACAAAAAGCAGTTCACCTGAGAATAAGTTTCTGCAAAACAGATAACTATAAATAAAGGGTGTTGTTATTGGCACTCCAAACATAGTGCACTCCTCCCTATACAGATTTCCTTGTATTTTTATAAATTTGGAGGACATTTTTTGTGTGCCGACAACAGCTCCCATAAATAAAGCAGAGATGTTTGGAAAAGGTCCAAATCATGGGAGAGAAATAAAACTGTGCATTGGTTTTGTCTGATACATATGACCTCTAACTATAAAACTGTGGCATATAAATTTCTAAGCATTTACAAACACAAAAAAAAAAACAAACAACGTATGCTAAACCAACAAATACTCCTTAAAAGCAAAACATCTAAATACTTAAAAGTACTAACCTGAAACCCCAGGTTCTTGTTGAGAGTTTTGATTTTCAAGTGGCGAACTTAAGCTGTTGCATTTCATGGTTTCTCCATTGCTACCGGGAAGCGATGCAGCGAAAATGACATCTCGAAGTACAGGCTCATTAAAGCAACTTTTTCCAGTTTCTTCATATTTTTGACATCTAGCAAGAGTCCTCTTCATAAAAGTAACAGCAACTTGTTTTGAAACCTTAGCAATCCGATATTTTGAAGCAATACTTCCTCGAGTGGCCTAAAGAAACAAGAAAATGAGACCTTTTATGGTCTAAAGTAATACTTCATAGTTCATACTTAACATGCTACAGTTAAAATTCAGCGGAATGTGGGTACATGCTCCAGTTAAAGGACATCAATTTTTTTTTTTTTTTGCACTTCAATCAAGATGTAAGTAACTGATGCTTGGAACATGCAAGTTCGAATCCCATCCCCTAAGCAAATTGAAAGAAGTACCAGAAGCTTTCTGTAAGCCAACTCAACAAGCTTGTCCATAGCAACCCGCTCGCGGCGCCTGCAATTTAGCCACATAAGATTAAAACTTCCACAGAATCAAAAGAATCGGTTCTTGTGTTGATTTTCGTACCAAAAAAAATGTACAAGTATACTACAAATTTCTAGAAATCATCTAAAGTACTGAATATTATACCGTCTTTCGATGTCCATGCCTTCTTCAATTGCTTTAACAAATTTGTTTAACTGTATCTTCTTCCCATCAACCTACAGAATCAGAATGCAATTTATGTTAGTAAACTATGAGATAAAATGGGAAAGGTGAAGAAATGACTCGGAATGGACCAACTGCATGACAAAATGGGGCAATCATATTAATGAGGTGAAATGTGGAAACGTGGTTATGTTCATAAGAGGATATATCTAGGAGTCGTAACCTGTTGGTGAAGTAGCTTCTGTAGTCCAACAATATCTTTATCAATTGCTTCGTCCTCTCCGTCTGCTAGATCAGGCTGAGACAAGGCAAACAGTAAGTTGTTACATTATTGTAGGAAAGGGGTTGAAAAAGGCAACAGACAGAGAGCTTCCATTCGAAATAGTTGCCCTGATCCTAATTCTGCACTCCATGACATGCAAATTTCTAGCAGAAACAGGACTGGCCTGACAAACTCAGTAAAGTGAAAATAGACTTTATGGCCATGGAGCTAAACACTTAAGCATCACCAATACACATAGGGTACGAGCTTACCACTGTTTCTTGATACAGGCCTACACTTTTTAGCTCCAACAAGAGTCTATCCTCCAGAGGCATCTGTTCATATGGGCAATCAGAGGAAGAAATTCCTGGAGAGTTTGTAACCACATGTTGTAACCCATCTGCACCATTTTCAGAAAACAAGGGAAGCATCCCACTCTCTGAACGCAACTCTCCAAAATCTACTTTTGACAAATCATTATTGTATAATTGATTACAGATGCCTGTGGCATTCACAAAGCCACTAGCCCCATTGTAAGGGTAATTGTCAATGGAACATTGATTGAGAGTCTGCAAACCCATATCTGTATCGTTTGCAAGCTGGACCTGGATCCTGTTCCTTGGCTCAACATTAATCGAGGCACATGTAGCACCTGGAAAATTGTCCCCATTATATTGTAAAGACATAGTTCTCCAGTCAATGCCATTTTCAAATTCTTCAATGTCATCTTCCACGATTAGAGCCGATAATACTCTTTGGTACAGTGGAGGCACTTTCTTTGTTCCTTCTGAGACTAATCTTCCACAAGATATATCTCCTTTTTGAATTTGGTCTTGCACGTTCCACTCGTATTGTCCAGAAACAAGAGTCTTGGACACAAAGTTTTCTTCATGCACAATATCACCCTAGGAAACAACATAACTTCATAATTAACATCGCAATGCTTGTCTTCCTCAGAAACACTTAATAGTAAAGTAGAAACTAAGCGAAGCTGGTTAGAATAATTTAACATCACAGACAGAATAAACCCATTCATAGATTTTTCGTTCTTTTCCCCTTATTGGTGTATGTCGTTTGCAAGAAAATGATCAATTTCAATTATACCACTTGTGCAACCACCCTTTTGTAACACTAACTTAAAAGTGGGATACCATTTGCAGCGTTTGCCAAAGCATAGAAAGAAAATGTGTTGCTACACCGTTGAAAATCCTAATGGATGCCTAAAAGCTGAAGCTTAAATAGATGTCTAAGGTGGCACACTTTAGGATGGGATACCAAATTCAAGTCTTAATCAAATAACATATGACACTGGATGGAAAATAACCAAGATTTAGTGTAAAGAAAGATGGCAGAGATAGGAATCAGATATCAAAAGTCTGTGTCAATAAATAATATGCTAGACATTACCGAAACATTATTGGCATTGCCTAACATCAGAGACATGCATTCATCATTCTCCTCCACAGATATGAGCTGATTTGAAAGCAAACATACAAATAGGGAAAGCATTAGTCAGGGACCATATCACTCTAATAAAAGAAATTTTATTGAGTGAGATGTAGCGATAAACTCTAGCTACTACCTGCTCCTGGAAGTAGGATACCACCTCTAAACTGACAGGACTGAATATTGGTTCCATTTTCTTCCAAAATGAACTAGAACAGGCCAAATCTACAAAAACAACCAAACAATACCATAATGAAAATGTATACGGAGAAAACATAGTTATAATGCAAATTTAAGCATATAATATACGTACATATATATATTTCTAAAGAAAGATTAGTCACGGAAACATACTGTTGGAGCTACAGGCAAAATTTGCAGCTTCCAGAAGTTCTTCATGGTCATCATCTGGCTCAACTGAAACATCATAGGCAATAGCATATAATTGCAGCCCTTAAGTTTCAAGGAGCCAAACCGTTATGGCAGTAAATATAATGTAATCGATTTTGTGTCGGAGAAAAATCCAAAGAAATAAAGTTTGAAATCATATAACGGTAACGATGATTCTCATCGGTCTTCATTCACGGAGTGTAAAGACATGCATATCCAAATGAAGGTCAAACTTCAACAGATGGCGCAATATACAGAAGGGAGCTGCTATTGGCTCTACAAAAAGATCATCATGCACTCCTCCCTAGTGAAATAAAAAAGGGATGGAGAAGGACTGCAGAATGACTTTTTTTAGTGTAACTAAAATTCCCTATACAGAAATGTAATCAGCCAAATAACCTTTTGGTATTGGTACAACAAGAAATAATAAAAAGACCTAGTCAAAACATACCAATAAAAGAAATGCTGGTACTCTACCTGCACAATCAGGGGAACCGATGGTAGATATATGGCCTGGAAAAGCAAAGGCCTTCCTATCTGACAGTTTCTTCAGAGGAGGACGCCCTGATTTACTGAAGTAAGAAAAAATACAAAGCTTAAATATAATACTGTCGAGATTTGGTTTAACAGGAAAATGCTAAAGTGAGAAAATATAGATCATTTTATGCTGAAACAAAACATTAATGAATAAATAAATTAGTTAACACCTTCCATTCTTCTCAGAACCAGGCCTCATACTTTTGAATGGCTTTGCCAAGGCTGGAGTTTCCAAGTTTTCCCTTGTAGCTACAGTGGTAGCCCTACAAACTGATGATCCTCTTCCACTCCTTCCCTGTCTCCGAACACCAGCTCCAGTTTCCTCTCTATTGAGCGGTTTATTCTTCTTTGTAGGTAATATTGAAGAACCAGTATTCTGAACATCATTCACAGCTTTCTCATCTACTTCACTGCTACCTGGTCCTTTCTCTTTCAATCTACTTTCACGATTTTCACCAGCACCAGATTCTTCATTTTCAGATAATCCGGCAGGAGATGAAACTATTTCCTGTTTAATTCTAATTTGTTGGGCACCATTCACAACACTCTTCTGAAGCAACCCATTGGTTCCAAAAGAATTTAATCTACCACCCACATCAGAAGGGGAACAGCTTTCCGAGGGTATCTGCACTTCATGGTTTGACACAGGAGACAGCAGATTTGATCTTCTGGTTCGAGACATTTTCTGTGGTCTCTGACCAACCCATTGAGCCATCGAGGGCGTGGTTGATCCTGTGGGCACTGGACGTTTGCGATTGGTAGCACCACTTGCTGAATTATTTTTTGTTACACTTGGAGGTTGTTCCCATCCCTCAGGTGTTCCAGATGTGCGAGGAAGACTAGGAGATGAGTTGCACGCAGTTACAGGGCCATTTCTTGGCGCCCTTGAAGCCTTTCCCTTTGTCACTGGATTAGGATTGAATATTTGACTATCATCACGAACATTTAACCTGAACAGAATGGTCACCAGATCAGACATTAAAAAGTCAGTAGAAAAATTTAGCAATGACCAGTCAAAGAAACCTTCAATGCACCTACAAGAAACTCTTGCACAAGAATAGTACGAGCACATACTTATTGTTTGCCTTTGGTAAAAGTCGCTCCTTAGTCAACCCAGACATTAAATCTTTTGAAAGAGAGACCTTGTCCAACTCATTCTTGAGCATAATACGACCATTTGCATTAGCAGACAAGGAATTAGAGTCTAGTTTGTTAATGCCATTACCACCAGTAAATGACCCTGATCTGCAAGAGTGGAGAAATTTATTGTTTTATATAATAACTAGTAGCAAACAAGACTAACAAGGAGGCAAAACCAGTAAAAGGATTACTGTACAAAACAAGACAATTTCAAAAAGAAACCACAATACTTCCGTAAGAAGAGAATAAAATGTTTCAAATACAACCCCTGCACTATAGGTTTATCAGAAATAACAAACACAACACATGATTTCACTCACGCTTTGAGAGTTTACCCATTGAAGGGGAAATTTACATTGTCCAGAATATGAAAAAATAAAGAAAACGGCAATTTCAAATGGTGGCTACTTTTTTGTATTTTATTTTACACTTTACCGGTAAAAAAAATTGGATTTTAAAGAACAACGAGCACATCTAATAACTCTTGTAGCATCAAACCATTCAAATACAATACAGCATGTCATCACAGCAATCAACTAGGCTGCAAGTGTATATAATAAATATACTTCTAATAGAATCATTGTGACAATATAATTTCTTGGTTCTACAAAGTGGTGGTGGATGTTTGTCAACGTCTAAAGTCACCTGAAACTTTGGGCATCACAGGCTTGGGGACAAGGCTCATCATTAGGCTTATGATGTAAGGTTCGTTTTAGCTCTGCATCACCATCCATGGGCCTGCTATATACTGTGCCTACAGAACGCTTCCTTTTCATTTTCTTATCCCATGCTTCCCCTCCAGCAGGTAGTCTGCGAATCTTTTCTTCAACAAGATCAGAGCCTTCACCTCTAAGCATATCCCTATCTTTTCCCACGACCACAGGCTGCCTTGTCAGCACATTACTTCTGCTTTCAGCCTAAAAGAATAAAGTTGACCACAAATGTGCGTGTTATGGAAACAAGATTCAAAATTAAGTAACAAAGGTAAATTTCAAGCAAGTTAGAGATATGTGGTTAGGATTAAAGACCTTCAAGCTGAAACCTGAATAATTTTATAGTCATGGTACTCAGACTTCTAGCTCAGGATAATGTTAAATCTGAAAGGGTGGTACTACTTTCTATAAAAAAATATTTAGTGGGTTTTTGCCATCACTTAAATTTTTACATTTTTCATTTCTAGTTGGCCCTTGTTTCAAATTCCCATGCCTATGTTATGGGTACAACCACTTTCTTTTGATTTGAGTTTCTCTTCCCAGGGTGTATCTTCCTTAATTTTATGTAAAACTTACATTTCTTAATAATTTAAGAAAGTGAAAACAGGAAGACTAATTTCACTAATTAGCAAGAAAACCACAAAGATGTTGAAATTTTACCATTCTTACTTATGTACATACATGTATGTCTGCCACTGTTTACAGCATTAGGCGTTAATATATAGCAATTAACTTCAAACCACAAGGTAAAACTCTCTGAATACATACCCTTATTTCTGTGACCGATGAGCGAACACGCCTGTTCATCACAACAGTCTTAGTCCTGTCCTCCAGCCTTTGATTCATAGAATCTGAAGAGTTTCTCGAAGCTCCCATCTTCAGCAAGTTTGACCCACCTGATCTTTCATTTGTTATAAACTCATTCCTTTCCTGCTTCTTTAAGTTTAAAGCTTCACAATACCTGTTCAATTTTTCGATGGAGTCATCCAACCTTTTTGCTCTAACCCTGACCAAACATTGTTGTAACATCAGCAGAGAGATAACTTCTTGAATACAACCCAAATAAACACATCACAAGGTTCACCCACCTCCAACAAGCTCAATAATTAAAAGGTTCCACTATATTTATTTTGAGAGATTTTAACTTCATAAAAAAGGACATGAACACTAGAGAGGATCTCGAGCCACAAATAAACAGATTCAAGGGTAAATGGAAATTTCAGAGTTAATTAGATTACCTGGCCTTGTTTGAGGCCACTAGCACACCATCTTTGAACCATTTTAGGTCCTCTGTAGCCACAGGTGTGTGGGGCTTCAAATTAGCTGCTCCAAATGGATTGTCTTCTAAACTGCCCCCAAAAGGTATTCCCAGAACCCTCCTTAGCTCAACCAAGGAAGTAAACTGCTGATCTCCCATTGTAATAGGATCTAACATCAAACACTGATGTAGTGAAGGCAAATTTCCTCTCAAAGTAGCATTGTCCCTGGGCGTACTAGCACCAGAACTAAGCATCCGACTCTCACCACCCTCACGGAAGCTTCCAGACCTATCCAAACTGGCACCAGGGTAATTTCCTCTCATCCCATTTGAATATCCCCCTGCAAATGCCGAGTCCTCTGGACTGGCTGCACTCATCTCAAATCTCGCACCTCCCGCCATTACTCAAGGCCAAGGGAACCAGCTTGTATCAACAAATAGTTTCTTCCTAAAAACCTAGTTCAGCTCAATCAAGAAACAATCTCAAATGCAGCGGTCTACAAGTACTGGACAAATCATATCCATAAATAAATGTCCATTCTGAAGTTATCTGACCATATCTAAAACACACATTGAGCCTAAATTAGTACACAACCAAAATATAAACTCTGTTCTTTAAGTAAACAATCAATAAGTTCTAAACAGTAAAGTCAAAAGATTACACTAATCATTGTCAGAAATAATACAGTGCCGTGTACATGTAAACCACTCGTCCACACCAAAATGGTACACCACCCGGCACCCGGTTTGATGTTGAACTTAGTTTAAGTTCACTTTCCAAAAACAGAATTGAGTTCAGATAATTGAAAACAGAGTTGACCAAAACGCTACCTTTACCTAGTGTCTCAAACCAAGTGCAAAACTGACTCAAGATTCCAAACTACACATCCTAAACTCTTCTAACCAACCAACAAAAGCAACTCAACAACTACAATTATCCATAAATTGCTTTTTTTAAAACAATTAAACCAACCATTAACCACTATGTAAAACACATACACAGCTTAAATTCAAAATAATTCGGGAAAATTGGACAAGTACAAATTAAGAAAGATTAAAAAATCAAGCACCCCACTACAACAATACAAACCCTGGAATTAAGCTACTACTAGAAACTAGGGTTTTCCGAAATTGCAACAAATTGAACCTGAATTTCCCTCGCAAATACAAAATTCGGGGAAGGAGAAGCTAAGCACAGAACGAAACGCAAGCGAGACGTACCGGCATTGAGCGATCGAGGAGGAAGAGGTCGAATTGTAGGGCGACAAAGTATCAGTGAATTCTAGGGATTTGGGGGGTTTTGGGCGTTCGAGGCTTTGGGCTGTCGTCGCGTGGAGGTTCTG
Source organism: Aronia arbutifolia (assembly GCA_025448175.1). Classification (NCBI taxonomy): domain Eukaryota; kingdom Viridiplantae; phylum Streptophyta; class Magnoliopsida; order Rosales; family Rosaceae; genus Aronia; species Aronia arbutifolia. The sequence goes on from JAOEHR010000479.1 coordinate 3,933,735, forward strand.
TCTTCTGTGAGAGAAGGGGGAAGGGCTGTGGGTCCCACGCGAACTTAGGGGCTGACTTTTTGACTGCTGAGTCCACACACTCCCACAGCAGGTCCCTTGTATCTGGTTTTGGGTTTTTTATTTCCCGGACCGGTGGACCGCTAATGGACCGGCATCATGTTCATATGGATGGGTTCACCTTTATTTGTACTTTGCATTTTTCACTTTTGATTTTAATTATTTTTCTCCGTAGGCAAAATTTTTCAGCATTGGCAGAAGCCATGATTTCTTTTCTTCTTTAGACTGACACATTCCGATCCAGAATGTTCACCTAGATTCCAAATCGAACTGTGATGACCGACACCAGGAAGGTGACGAAACCATAAAGTGTAATAATATGAAAAAATGTGAATAAATTTAAACATAAAAATGCCTGAAGTGCGCTAGTGAACGGGAATGAACCCATTTCACACATAATGTCAGAGCATAAGTAAAGTACAATATAGTAGATTGAGAACTATGCCATCGAAGGTAACCTTCTATACCAAGATTTGCCAAGAATCCTCGT
>JAOEHR010000479.1:4288490-4299839 GCA_025448175.1 Aronia arbutifolia
GAAGAAATTTGCATCCACAAATTGGTGCTTTCATTGAGAGAAGAGTCACACACTCGTAGAAGACTCTCGCATCAAAGATTCCTCTATTTTCTTGTCCATTTGTAGATTTTTCGTACGTTCTTATTATTAGAATTTTTTTTGCAAAAATTCTTTGATAAGACGTAAAAGATAAGTACAATGGCTAGAAATTTAGAAGATTCAACAAATGAAAATTCTAATATTCAAGAGATGGGACCACGGCGATCCACAAGGCTAAATGTGACAATAAGTGGAGCGGCACCACCACCACGAGGTTCCACCACGGGAACCACCGCGATGGCCACCATGATAGCCACCCGAGGCGAGGTCCATGGTGTCACCACCACGGCACCAAGCCGTGTCATCTAAGCAAGCCCAAGCCGTGCCATCTAAGGCTCACGGCACCAAGGCCACGCCCCAAGCCATGTCATTCCACGCCCAACGCGTTGCCAAGCCGAGCTCAAGCCTCGCACCCGCATGCATCACACGCCGAGCAGCCCACTCCCGTGGCCCAGCCTGCTCCCGAGGCCCAGCTTGCTCCCGTGGTTTTCTGAGCAGCCCAAGACTATCTCCACCATCCGGACCAACCATCAAGTCGGGGGCATTTTCACCATATTTCTCCCCGGATTTGACATTTCCCAACTCAAATCTCGCGCCCGAAGTCTACCACCCTTCCACTGCTCAAATAGGCACATTTCTTCCAAGCTTTTCCAATCCGAATGGCAAACAATACTTGTCTCGGCAAGTCATAGAGTTGACGAGCGCCCTTGCACAACAAACGACCTTGGTGAATCAGCTCTTGCAATGCACCGAGGTCCAACGTACCCCAGACGAGGTGTCACGAAGTAGGACAAGGGCAGACGAGGAACCTCTCCAGCAGCGTCTCGGTAAGCAGCCATTCAACCAGCCATGAACCGAGCATTCGAGCAGCGTACATTCCCGATTAGGCCCTTGAGATAGAGTATACTTCCGTCTTAGCACGCGGATTAACGTGCACTCTCGACTAGGCTCACGGACAAATATACACTTACGGTTGGGACCACACACCCATGATCAACATGAGCAGCCTTCCAGGCAAAGCATTCATTTGTGGCTAGACCAGCAAGGAGCAACTTCCACATCTCATCGGAGTAGGCAGCACAACAAACGGAGAGAAGCAGTCACTCAATCCGGCTCAAGTTCAACCGGCAACCTGCAAATAATTCTCTTGCCTGCTAGGAATAGACCATAATCACCGCCACTGCGGCATGGACAAACCGAGAATATAGAAAAACATCCTAGACCAGCAGGTCAAGACCGGGGGCAGCTAAGAGCTCCGTTACCCCAACAAAGGTAAATCCAAGAAGAGGTAGAAAGACTCTTCAATGAACGATTGTGTGATTTTCAATGCAACGAAGTGGCTGATGAAGCACTATGGCATGATATGACCAACATGAGCAAGTCACCCTTCACGGACGAGATCGAGCAGGCAGAGCCTCTACGTAAGTTTAGCATGCCACACTTTACATCTTTCAAATGAGATGGAGATTCAGATAGACACTTGAAGCACTACTGAAGCACGATGGTCCTTTATTGGAGCAACGATGCTCTTATGTGCAAAATCTTCGCCACCACTTTACAAGGCGAGGTGCAAGATTGGTTTCACACCTAGCCACCACGATCCATTCGAAGTTTTTCCTTGGTTTTCACCAAAGAATACTCATCCTACCCCTCGATCAAGAAAAAGTCCGACCACTTGTTCAACGTGAAGAAGAACCCAAAGAAGTCGCTCCGAGATTACGTGAAGAGGTTCAAAGCCGAGAAGGCAAAGATCGTCGGATGCGACGACTCGATAGCAAGCGCAGCCTTTTAAAAGGGATTCCCAGCAAACCACCCACTATTCGGAGAAATGATCATGAAAGAATATCTAACTCTAGCATATTCATTTTCTCTAGCAGAGAAGCATGCACTTTGGGACGAGGCTCGGCGAGCAAACAAGGCACCTAGCAGCCTCGAAAATAGTCGACAGTGGCTTAAAGGAAGGAAGACGAGAAGCAATCCAGCAAAAGCAAGCAGAAGACCAAGCGTACGGACCAACCCACGAACAAAGAAAGCTTGAAGACCAAGAACTATTCTAAGTTCTCAATTCTGATCCACCAAATCCTTCGTGACATCAAGAACGAGCCATGGTTCAAGCTGCCGAAATAATCAAAGGGAGATACTTCTAAGTTGGATCACACCAAGTATTATGCATTCTACTGAGGTCCCGGTCACACAACCGATGACTGTTACACTTGGAAAAATTACCTAGAGAAGCTAGTGAAAGAAGGCAAAGTTGACAGATACTTAGACAAGCCAGCTGCGCAGCCTAGAAGGAACGCAAATGATGACGATAAGCCGCCAACTAAGATGATTCGAATCAATGGCATTTTCGCCAAATCCGAGCACTTGGGGGCCACTAGCAACTCCAAAAAAAGGAAGATCCAGCAGGCTCTACTAGTCTCTTAGGTCCAAGTAGTCGACCCCCAGCATGGATCCATCATTGGCTTCACCGAGCAAGATGCAGAAGGCATCGATTTTCCACACGACAACGCACTAGTAGTATCTGTCCAACTAGCCCATGCCATAGTCGACAAAATGATGGTCGACAATGGAAGTGCAGTCAACCTACTTCAACTCTCAGTCATTCAGAAAATGGGCCTAGAAAGCACAATCATACGCTGAGCGAAGGTACTAACTGGATTCAACGGGCACATCTCGACTGCTATCGGTCACATCACACTTGACGTGAAAACACTGCCAGTTGTCTCAAAGCAGACGTTCACGATCGTAAGTGACCCATCTCCTTACAATGGGATTATTGGGAGACCTTGGTTGATCAAGCTGGAAGCGGTCACTTCCGTCAAGTACCAAAAAATCTGATTCAGCATCCCGGGATGAGGAGTCGAAGAAATCAAGTCTGACCAGGCCATATCCCGACGACGCACTGTGCAAGTATTGAAGGAATCAAAGAAGAAGACCTTTACCCCCGTAGATGTTATTGAGATCTAAAGGGATAGAGAAGCTACCAAATAGCAATTACAGCATGCGAATCAAGAAAATGGAGCCCAAGTAGACAAGATAGGATGAAAACCCGAAGAGGATGTCGAAGACATCATTCTTGATCCTTAACAGCCAGAAAAGATGGCTAGAATCAGCTCACGTCTAAGCTCAGCCGAGACATCTTTGCATGGTCACCTTCTGACATGCCCGACATCGATCCCGAGATAGCTTGCCACAAGTTGCATATCGACCCAACTGCCAAACCGGTGATCCAAAAGATAAGACATTTCGCACCCGAGCGAGTGGCGATCATCGAGGCAAAAATTGACAAGCTACTGGATGCCAGATTCATAGAAGAGGTATCACATTCAGCATGGCTTGCCAATGTCGTGCTAGTCATGATGTTCAAGAAGCAAATTGGGGTAACCATGGAAGTCTATGTCGATGACATCATGGTGAAGGTTAAGCAGCAGTCAGACCATATCCGCAACCTGGCGGAAACTTTCAACATCCTAAGAAAGTACAAGATGAAGCTCAACCCCACAAAATGCACGTTAGGGTACTTAGTAACCCAATGAGGAATTGAACCACATCCCAAGCAAATCTAAGCGATCCTAGAGATGAAGTCTCCAATTACCTTGAAAGAGATCCAAAGCTTGACCGGACGAGCAGCTGCCCCCAACCGTTTTCTCTCATGGTCCACTGATCAATGCAAGCCTTTTTTCAAGGCCATCAAGAGGGCACAATGAGACAAATGGGATGGAGAGTACGAAAGAGTTTTCCAAGACCTGAAGAAGTATCTTACATCACATCCCTTACTATCCAAGCCGGAAGCAGCGGAGGACCTATACATCTACTTGGCAATCTCCAATACGAGAAGAGCTGGGGGCCCAACTGTCGGTATTCTACACTTATAAAGCTTTTCTCGATGCGAAAATTAGATACCCAAAGATCGAAAAATTTATTTTGGAGCTAGTTGTTATGCCTCGGAAGTTTAGACCATACTTTCAAGCTCATACAGTCATCGTCATGACTCAATATCCTTTACGATCAATCTTACGTGGTCCAGATGCTTCTCAACGAGTGATGAAGTGGACGTTGCAACTTGGCCAATACGGTTTAATTTTTTGACCCTGCACGGCGATAAAGGCCCAAGCCTTAGCAGACTTCATAGCGGAATTCACGCCTAGCCTAGGCAACGCAACATAGCAGCCCAACGACACCCTAGAAGCAGCCAAGCACACCTTAGCTGCCCTTGCTTCATCCGATGGAGACTTCTGGCATTTGCATGTCGACGGCGCATCCAACTACAAAGGCTTAGGAGCATGTGTAGTCCTTATCACCCTAGACGAATCAATGCTCGAGCAGGCGATCACTTTAGGCTTCAAAGCATCTAACAACGAAGCAGAGTACGAGGCCCTACTAGTAGGTCTTCGAATGGCATAAGACTTGGCGGTGAAGAAGCTTGCAATTCATTTCGATTCCCAGTTAATCACCAGCCAGACTACTGAGGAGTACATGGCAAAACATTCGAGGATGGCGCAATACCAAAAGAAGGTACGCAAGCAGCTTGAAGCATTTCAAACTTACACTCTCACTTAAGTTTCGCGGGCAGACAATGCCTACGTGGATGCACTAGCTGGCTTAGGCTCCGCCCTTGATCATCAACTCAAACGCTCGATTCCGGTGGAGTATCTAGACAAACCAAGCAGAGAAGCGAAGCTGGCAGCCGAAGTGTCACAGGTTAGTGTAACTCCCAACTGGCAAAGTTATATTATAAATTACTTGGTCAATGACGCAATCCCCACCAAAATGTTGGAGTCTAGAAAGCTCCAAATAAAGGCAGCATGCTACTACATATGGAATGACATTCTCATCCGAAGATCCTACACTAGATCACATCTTTGCTGCCTAGCGCCTCCCGATGACTTGAAGGTTCTAAGCTCAATCCATGAAGGCGTTTGTGGAAACCACTTCGGAGGTTGATCCTTAGCACAGAAGGCTCTTAACACAGGCTACTCCTGGCCTACCATGCACCAAGATGCCAAGGAGTTAGTACAAAAGTGCGACCGCTGCCAACGTTACAAGCCGGTACCAACACTACCTGCCAACAAACTACACCCGTAGACGAGTCATTGGCCGTTCATGCAATGGGCAATCGACATGGTAGGACCTATGCCGCCTGCTACTGGGGGCATATGTATGATGATTGTGGCAACCGACTACTTCACCAAATGGGTAGAAGTAGAGCCCATGACGACCACGACTCAGACGGATATAGAGCGCTTCATATGGAGGAACATCATTTGCCGATTTGGCATCCCTCAGTCCATCGTCACGGATAACGACCCGTAATTTGTGGGCAAAGATTTGGCAAAGTTCTTTCAAAAGTATGGCATCAAGCAGCACATGTCCACGCTGAGATATCCTCAAGGCAATGGGCAAGCCGAAGCATCCAACATGACGATCCTCAACTGCCTCAAGAAATCCCCCACCGACAAGAAGGGAAAATGGCCAGACGAACTCCCCGGATGTCTATGGGCATATCGCACCACCAAAAGACAAGAAACCAATGAAACTCCTTTCTTTTTAGCATTTGGTTCGGAAGCAATCATTCCTCCTAACATTATCATGCTAAGCATCAACACTCTACTGCCAAGCATTGAGCAGAATAGTAAGGAGATGGCCACAAGCTTAGATCTGATAGAGGAGAAGCGCGAGCAGACCATCACCTGCATCGCAGCCTACCAGCAGCAGCTCATCTCCAGCTACAATAAAAGGGCCAAGATATGGCAGTTCTAACCCGAAGATCTAGTCCTAAGAAAGGCCTTCATCACTGCCCGCAAAGAAGACTCTAAAAAGATGGATCCCATCTGGGAAGGTCCGTACAAGATCAGCAGAGTATGCGGCAAGGGTAATTACACCCTCGCAACCATGAACGACAAAGAGATCGAGAAGCAATAGAATGCCTACAACTTGAGGAAGTACCATGTGTGACCTCCCACTATATCAAGACCCGAATACTCAAGCAGCTCAACAAGCACCACCTCGTAAATCGAGGACTATCCAGTTGTTATGCAGTCTTTTACAGCTAAGTTATTCATTTGTTTCGCTCGTTTTTCAATGAGGAATTCAGAAGTAATTTACAACTTGGATTGACTACATGTCTACAACAACTTATCTCTCATGCACTTCAAAAGAAGATCGTGCCCTTCTTAGGGACTTACCGCAGGAATTGCACCCCCGAAGGACCAACCAAGCTCTCCAGTGTGAGAGGGTAAACTAATTCCCCGACACCCATTTGGATATGCTCTCCAAAGCGGGACGATAAACTCTACACTCCGAATATCCAGACGTGGATGAGCTTGGCTGCCCTAGTATAACTAGATGCATGATGGCTTGCGCCGGGATTCCTAGAAGTAGCCACAATGGTCTTGTTCAAGGCTTTGGGTCTCTAGGCCTAATCCGCGGGGAACCGGGCCCTAAAGATGAAGGGGACACGTTACGCAGTACACCCTGTGGACGGTTGCCCTGGAAACCTAAAGCTGCTACTGAGTACACTAAGGTAGCCTATGATTTTTGTAAGACTGCCTACGGCTTGCCCTTCAAGTAGTAAAGCCGCCTTAGACTTATACAACTGCAGATTTTTGTGAAAGGTTAAACAAGCTAGCGTGCATATACGAAGCTTTATCCACTGCCAACACGATACGTAGTCGATAAGCTTCACCACTGCTAAGCGCGGAACAACCTACACTAAGTCTTAAAGTGTTGTGGTACTTGCTACGCAACCTATGGAATTGGAGAAAGCCAAGGTTAACAGCCTAGTGGTTACGTAGATTTGTCTGCTTCTATAAGTAAGACATATGGCTGCCAACCTTATGGCTAACAACTTCGCAAAGTTCTACACCAATACCTACGGCTGCGCAGGCTACGCAATAGAAAAGCAGCACGTCTGCCACTGGTCTATAAAGTCTAAAGGTTAAGGCATGAACAAAAGAAGCGAAGATGGAGAAAAGCGAAGAAAACAAGTTTATTAAATTTTCTAGCAAAATTGATAAAAAAACTAGCAAAGACCGAAGGAGTTCAAACAAAAGCAACCAGGAAAAACAAATAAAATCCTAAAGGCTACCTAGAAGACTACTCTTTAACAGCTTGGACATCCCACGACTACTCGGGCACCACACCTTCAACAACCGTGATACATTCAACAGCGGCACCATCTGGCGCTTCACCCTCAGCTGCTCTAGCTTGGGCACCAACTTCTCCGACTACTTCACCAATATAAGACTCAAAAGTAAAGGCGAGCACGTCTTCCGAAGAAATAAAGAAGGTCTCAAAGTCTTTGCCAGAAAACTCAAAGTCAAATGGCCGCCCAAAGAGATGATCTACATAACCCAGCTTGTAGAAATCGGCTTAACTCTGAGTAAGCGAAGCCTCGAACCTAGCCTTCTCACCCTTCAACTGCTTATTCTCCTCGAGCAGGCAAGTATGAACCCGCTGCAGCTCATCCACTTCCTTATTCAGATTTTCGTTAATCTTCAAAGCACCTTGGAGTTCCAACACTTGAGGCTTAAGGCTGTCAACAACCTTCTTGAAGTGGATCACTTGGTTGTAAGCAGCAATCAGTTCTTCATCCTTTGCATAAGCAGCGGAGCGAAATTCAAAGATAGCACGCTCAAGATCTTGAATCTGAGGTATGTAACACTCGATCTCCTTCTCTGCACTTTCGTACTTTACTTGGATTGCGTCAAGCCTAGTCTTCAAATCCACGATCTCTTGGTGAGCGGTCTCAAGCTACAGAGAATTGGGGGTAGAGATATTAGACCCCTTCAAAGCAGCAACTTCAGATTCCAACTTCTTGAATTTCTCGGCCGAAGAGAAAACTTCAGCTGCCACGGTTCTTGCCACCTCCTTAGCAGCCTTGGTATCTTATTGATCAAGAAGCATAGACTCGGCTGTTAGAATTGCCGTTTTCTACATCATGGCCAGCAGAGCAGTCATCCTATACTCGATCGTATGCTTCGCAAAAAAACTTGGGCCAACAATTCTTTTGACGCCATCAACAAACTTGGCACATACATCTATGTCCTCGAGCAGGTTCGGCTTCAAGAGCGCATAAATCTCAACAAGTTCCCTAGAAACAGACTTGGTGGATTTTTCATGATTGTCTGCGCGAACAGTCTCATTCTTCTCGGTAGACGAGTCAATCTCAACAGATGAGGGAACATATTTTGGCGCCACTTTAGCAGGGAGGGGCACCTTGTCACTATTCATACTAGCAATCCTCTCCAGATGTGAGCCAGACTTAGCTCCAGACGAACGATTTAACACAAACTTCAGCACCGGAGGCACGTAGGAACTTCTACGCTGGGTAATCCTTTCAGCAATCGAGCTAGCAACCTTTGGAACGGCAAACGCTAACGGCACAGATCTAGCAGCCTCCTCTTTCTCACCCTTGGAGGAAGTCAAGTTAATCACAAGCTTGAGAGCAGTCGGCGAACCCTCACAAGCAGCGAAATAAGTCTTCGGTTTTTTCTCAGTAGGCGTCTCTTGGGTAGGCGGGGAATACCTCTTTTTCCCACCTTCATTTGTAGCAGGTTCCACCACAGTGATAGGACGAGCCAACGCCTCGGCCTTGATTCGTTTTATCTCATCTCTTAGGGGCAGCCCACATTTTTCTCTATGAAGAGGACTAAGTAGCCAGAGCCACTCACAGTACTAGGATTGGATACCCAAAGCAACATGCACCTTCCTCATATCCGAAGAAGTCATAGGAGTAAAGCCGAATTCTGAATCTACAAAAGCAGCGGAAGACAATAAGAAAATTAAATAGCAGCTTAGCACTAAAACAAAGCAGCCGAGAATATTAAGCATCCTATTTACTGGATATGAAGACCGTTGGTACACGTAGCTCGGGGGAAGAATTAGACTCTCATTCTCCACTTATCTCCAAAGTCTCCTTGGCCCAGTCATGATCTCCCTTCAAAAAGCCTACGGCGAGATCGTAGCTGCCCAACTCCATCAATTTGACCTATGTCAAAGAAGTACCAAAATTCGTTGACGGTTAGATCTAAGTCAAAAAATTGGCTTAGATTGTGGAATCCCACCATCATACGAATTGCGTTCGGAGAGCATTGGGCGGGAGCACATCTCATGGAACATAGCACTTCTTGGAAGAAACACGGCATAGGAAAAGTAAACCCTAACACAAAATAGTAGGGGTGGAACTTGATGGCTCTCCGAGCCCCGTCACATGGCTCACGGCTGCTACCATCCTTAACTCGCTTCACACGCACTCCCGACGAAATGGCATGCCAATATGCCTCGAGGAAGTCTCTAAACAAATCATCGGAGCTAATCTTGAAGTGAGCAGCCTTGAAGTAGCCAACCTTGTTCAAAGACCCGCCTTAACGATACAACGGCAGCACACCATCATCATTATTGTGGCTCGAGGAAGACAGAAGGAATTCTACAAAAATGCAAGAGGGATTCGTTATAGGGTTGTTCAAAAAATAAAATAAAAAGTAAAAATAAAAATAAGGTGCGGCAGGCCTCTTGGCCCAAAAGAGGCTCTCGGCCTCTCTCTCCCTTCCTCCTCAGACACGGGCCCGAGCCCAGTTTCTTAAAAAAAAAAAATAGAGATAGAGGTCCAAGGCTGTAGGAACCCAGCGCCCACGCCAGGCCCCACGGCTTGGCATATTCTTTCCCATCATCCACGACAACAGAGCCGCAACCACCCCAAGTCCTTTTTCACAAATCCTCAACCCCCGTCGAGCCGAATTTCAAGCCCCGGGGCTTCCAAAAAAATTAAGAAGACAAGAAAATTAATTTTCTTCTTACCTTCAAGCGACGAGAACACGAAGCAAGCAACGAAAGACGATCCTTTGCACGGGCAAGATGTTGAAGATTGCTAGAGGAGGGGGAACAAATATCCTCTAAGCTCTATATCTCTTGTAAGGTAGAATAAATCGCTCTTTAAAGTTGATTTGATAACCCACTTAAGGTGGACTTAAGTAGGCTTTGAGAGAAATTTATTTCCCTTTCCTAGAATGATCTAATTTCCTATTAAAGAGGGAATCAACATCAAAATAGGAAACAATTCAAAGTTTCCTAAAGCAAGAAAATCTCTACACCTGTTGCCCTTTTCTACGAGCAGCCCAACAGTTGTGGGGGCATTTGTGGAGCCAAAAATAATCAAGAGGCGACACGTGGTTTTTTGGGAAAAAATGACAAAATTGCCCTTGAGGAGCACCAGAATTCCTATGCGCGAGCAGTGGGCAAACATCCCACAATGAAGTCAAAAGTGCCCAAAATAGGTATTTATTCAAAACCTATTTCATCCATCTTCTCCACAAGGTAACTCCCAAAAACATTCCCTTTAAATTATGTTAATTGGCTAATTAATGGATTTATTACCTAATTAATCCATTAATGGCCAATTAAACTATCAATCATAACCAAAAAATGCACAAGAGGCCGGTCACCTTCTCTCCCAAAGGGACCGGCATGCTCTATATATTTGACCTCATTTTCTCTAAAAAGCTAAGTTCTCACTCTTGCTAAACACTAAAAAATTCTCTAAAATTCTCATACACTTTTCCCTCAAAATTTCTAACATTGACATCGGAGGTTCTATGGCATCATGGGTGCGTGAGGCTCTTGGCCTTGACCTAAGGAGTTATTTGTTTTGTAGGTGCAATTTTGTCCAAGATCAAGAGGAAGAAATTTGCATCCACAAATACATGTTGAAAAACATGCCATACAACAACAAAATCTAACAATACCACTATTTCTAGTCCTATTTATTTTTCACTTTTGATTAAACCATGTGGCCATTCAATTCCAATAGTTTTTACAACATTAAGTGTTTTTTTTTGGAAGAAGCATCATATTTGTTTTTCTTACAGGATGCACTTAAAGTGTTTTTATAAAATCCACTTGAATTTTTACTAAATATCACCAAGAGTAATGCTAGGGAGACTAAATTTGTAGACTAAGTTTTGTAAACTAAATGATATAGAAGTTGATGATTGGATTATTACTTAAACGTTGATAAACGTGCTCATTTCTTATTGGTGGCACATCATTTAGTTTGTAATTTTAATTTATAAATTTAGTCTTTCTAGCATTACTCTATCACCAAAAACGCTTACACTTCTAAATGAGTCCTTAACTTTTTCGGCTAAATATTGTCAAAACTGCTTTTGATAATCTGAAAACGCTTTGAAAGTTCTTAAAAACACTTTCATAGTGCTTCTTCGAATATTGGGCCATTTAATCAAATAGGCCTCTATAAGATAAAACCTGCGA
>JAOEHR010000479.1:4373284-4385488 GCA_025448175.1 Aronia arbutifolia
TTACTTTACCTGATTGCTAGTCGACCAGACATCACATTTGATGTTGGGGTATGTGCACGATTTCAAAGTTGTCCCAAGAAGTCTCACTTACAAGCAGTCAAGAGGGTCATCAAGTATGTGAGTGGGACCCCTGATTATGGACTTCAATACACTCATGACACCAAAACAAACATGGTTGGGTTCAGTGACGTTGATTAGGTTGGTTGCATTGATGATCAAAAGAGTACCTCAGGGGAAGCTTTCTATATTGGGAACAATTTGGTTGCTTGGCACAGCAAGAAGCAAAATTGTGTCTCTTTGTCTACTGCCAATGTAGAATATGTGGTTGCTATGAGTTGCTACACTCAGCTGATGTGGATGAAACAAATGCTCAATGACTATGATATATCTCAATCCACTTTTCTTGTTTATTGTGATAACATGAGTGCAATTGACATTTCTAAGAACCTTGTCCAACATTCAAGAACGAAACATATTGACAGTAGGCATCACTTCATTAGAGATCTAGTGGAAGCTAACATTCTTACACTAAACTTTGTGCCAATTGAAAAACAACTAGCTGACATATTCACTAAAGCCTTAGATAATCGAAGGTACGAAGATCTTCGACAGTCTATTGGTCTTTCTGCTATAAACTAAATTGTTTGAATAGCTACGCTTTCACGTTGTGTCTGTCTTGTCAGTATGCTCATCAGATACCTACATTTTGTCTCTCTATATTCTTATCTTAATTGTCATACATTCATGACATTTTTGGGATTATCCTTGGATAATTATTCTCTGTGATGTCAAAGGTTCTCTCTATTACCTTGATGTCCTCTGAAAAATTATTTTTCCAATCGTCCAAACCTAGTGTGTTCTTGAATTTAATGTTGCTTTGGTCTTAATTGAGTGGCAGTGACTTTACTTACTCTATAATCTGGACCATGTGTCGATTCTCTTCTTTTTGTCCTCTCCCAAATCAAAACAAAAAAAAAATCAAATGGGAGAGTGTTTTATGAAAGGGGTATCTTCAAAAGAAAGTATATTATCAAATGGAAAAATCCCTTCATTTTAGTCTTCTATGCAATGTCATGTGAAGTGCTTCAAGATCCATCTTCGTAGGTCATGTATGAAATTCTTTGCAATAACAATGGTGATTCATCAAAATTTTACCTTCATTCAAATGACCTTGGCATTTCTCAAATTGGTGCCTTACTCAAAGTTCCTCAACAAAAGTTGGCTTTTCCTTCAAGGCTTATGCTTTGCTTTTTGCAAGTTTTGTCCAGTGTCCATATTATGTAGAAAGTGTTGTCTCTTAAGGTCAAAGGATTATTAAAAGCTTGGTTAACTTTGAAAATGCTTGGCTTTATGATTTTAAGATGGCTATCCAAAATCCTTTCTCCCATACCTTGACACATCATTGCAAGATTATGAGCTTGTGTTAATCTCATTATTAATGTTTGTGTATGCCTTTGATGATTTGTCCATTGAGAACTACATTGCACATCGACTTTGTGTTCTTCAAATTACATATCTCTTGAAAGCATAGATATTCAAACTACATTGCAATTCATTCTCATCTAGTCATTATGTTGTTTGTTGTCTATTGATGCAAAGTTTCAATTGTTATCTTGATCTTTATCATCTTAATGAGCTGCCTTTGGTTGTTTGGGTGCTTTGTCTATGCCTTTACTCAAATTCATGTTTCAATGGCTATCTCTTCTTTCTGTTGAGTCACTATCTCTCATCAAATAAATGAAGTTATAATTTAGAATTATGGGAGTGTGTTTTCATGAAGCGCATCAATTTTGGGGGAGTTTCCATTTTGGGGAGTTAATTCACAACGCATGCATCTTTTTGTGCTTACTTGTTGCTACATTGTGCTTGGGCATATCTTTATGATCTATTGCATATTCTTTATCTGTTGTGCTCTTGTTGTTCGTGTCTTGTGTTTGTGCAGCAAATTTGACTCTTATGTGTGATTTCCACCACTTCTTTGTCTTACCATGACAAAATGGGGGAGAAAAAATTTCGTTGGGCTTCATATCTTACAAGCCTTTAGCCATGATAAATTTCACTTGTTCTTGTCAAGAGTTGTTCTTTTGCACGAGTTGTTACTTGGTCTTCTTCAATTGATTGATGTTCTCTTGAGTATGGGTTTTGAGTGAATTTAGTTATACGCTTGGGATATTTTGTCAAGGAAAGCCAAAGAGGGAGATTGTAAAGTCTAGTTTTAGTGTTTGGCTTTCCTTGTCAAATATTGTAATTGAACCATCACACTTAGTCAATCTAGCTTTAGAAAATACTTAGATTATGGGTTGTTGTTGCTGGAGTAAATGTTCAAGAAGTGGCTCATTTCAACTTAAAGGTTTGTTCATGCATGTGCATTTCATATATATAGTTGTGGTGCATTCTGTCTAGTTTAATTGTCTAGTTAGTTTTGCGCACTGACTTCTAGCTATCTAGGCACACAGATTAAGATAGCCCACATGGGCTGATTGACACATTTCTGATGGTAGTCAGTTTCTGGCCATTGATCAGCCTATATCTCTTTTATAGCTGACAAGTGTCCTTGGGATAAGTTGGCTGATGGAAAATCAAATTTCCTTTGGTATATTTGTCTCTAGGGTTTCAGTTTTCAACTTGGGGGTTTAGAATTTATTTTGTTAAAGATAGTTCTTTAAAGGCTTGATGCTTGCATCTTCTCCATTTATGAACCCTAGTTGCCAAACCTTCCTTATGCATTAAATACCCAATCATTGTATATTAGGGTTGCATTGTTTTAAGATTTTGCATTTATATCTTGGTCTTGTTTTAAGCTTTAAATTCGTTTTAGACCATGCTTTTAGATTCAAGTTAGATTCTTCCTTCAACTGTTTGACTGGAGAATCTAACTGGTCATTTGAATCCAGATTTCATGTGCATATCATAAAATCATATCACATCATTGATCGTGTTAATCTCGGTGCCACAAGGTGATGAGCTCAAGAGGAGCTGCCACTTCTTGAAGACCGAAAGAGTCCATCTTGTTTAAGGCAAAGTTGCTCAAAGGTAAAGCTGCTCTGTAGATAGGGAACTAGGAATTGAGCTTGTGTGATCTTTGTATGAACCTTTGTTTACACTAGTGGATTAGACTCAGTGGAGAGTCCTCGATTTTTTAGCCCAGAGGTGGGGTTTTCTGGCCAAAAATATCTTGTGTTCAAGTTATGTTTATTGTGTCACACATCCCACACACACGTACATGGTACATATATTTGTTGAACATCTAAATGGTATGTGTTCACTATTATGCTCACTTGACACATTAATAACTTGCAACGAACTACTGCCTTGCTGACTATGAATGTTTTTGAAAATTGAAATTGGTATTTGAATCTTAAATTTATTTACTAACAAATCTATCTTAGTTAACTAGCGGGCTTGACTAGTCAGTCCAGTGGATTATAATTTTTATATACAAGATATTCTACCTGGTACCAATTTCACATTCCCATACTCAATGACCAATTGATTTTTGTTATGTGAAAATCTTCATCAATAAACAAGGTATGTGTTCTAATTAGGAAATTTGAAATCCAAATTATACTCACTGAATTTTGTTCTATAGAATATATTTGAGATAACATATTTGTAAGGATTTTGTGCTTTCCTCTATCTATCATTATAGGTTTTGACTATTGTCAAACTCAGTATTATTGTCATCTTTGCCATTGTTGTCTCTCACTATCTGATTTGTAAAAACATGACGAGAGGAATACAATGATCTCACTTAATTAATTATAATGATATGGGATATGTTTATTTAGGATTAACATATCTATCTCTTTTATGTTTTATTAGGGGATGGTTCCTTTATTACCAAGGGCAAGAGTCTTGCAACTGAACCTGAACATCATAGTTTCTCTATTGGCAGTTTTTCATCTACTCTACATTTCAATTTTTTGTTTTAGGTCTTCTATTTTTTTCTGTAAGTTTGATTTAGGAATCAAGACTTAGGTCTTCCGCTAAAAGTGAAAGAATAAATGACAAATTTCCAATAAGCAGGGGATATTGATTTTGGGTGGGAGTGGGGCGTTGAATCAAAAATATGGTGTTTTCTATTGGGATCCTTTTTTAAATATTTTGTATAATTGACTTTGTATATGATGTTAATGAAACATAATAAGTTGTTTTCGTAATTGTTTTTGCTTTCAAAGTTTATTGCTCGGTTGCGTTCCTAACTTTTGTGTTCCTAACCTTTGTGATAAATCATGTATGTTTTTAATAAATGGTTAGTCTTAGTTATTGAAGATTGTTTATCCATATTTAAAACTAAATTAAAATCTTATCAATAATTATGATTAGTTAATTTAGTTTCTATGTTATCAACAATTACCTTCTCTTTATTTGATTAATGAATACTTCCATTTTAGTGTGCATTGTTCTCTCTTTATTGATAAGGTACCTTTAGTATTGTGGAGAATGAGGGGTTTAAGCGGATGACGTGCAAAGTCCAGCCTAGATTGCATGTTCCATCTTGGAGAACTATTGTGATAGAGTTTCTCAATATATATGATGCCACGAAAGATCAATTAAAAAATTAGATACACAAGCATAGAGTTAGCTTGACTACTGATACATGGACAAGTGAGCAGAATTTCAACTACACGGTGCTAACCGCTCATTTTGTGGATGATGAATGGAGTATGCACAAAAGGATTCTAAACTTTTGTTTGATTCCAAGTCATGAAGGCAAAAAAATTGGAAAGTTGATTGAGGAATGTTTGGTTGAGTAGTTGAAAATGTGATGTGTATCTCAGTTGACAATGCATCAGCTAATAAGGTGGCAATTGAGTATATTGTTCGTAAAATGCAAAAATGGCCTAATAGTAAACTTTTTATGAATAACAAATTTATGCATGTGAGGTGCTTAGCTCATATTGTCAACTTGGTAGTGAAAGATGGGTTGAAAATATTAGATACAAGTGTGGAGGCTTTTAGAAATGTTGTGAGGTTTGTGAAATTAAGCCCCCGAAGGTTTAGTTATTTCAAGAAATGTGTGGAGAATGAGAAGTTGGATAGTAGGGGTCTAGTTGTTATGGATGTGTCTAATAGGTGCAATAGCACATATATGATGCTAGAATCTTGCTTGAAGTTTAACAGGGCATTCAAAAGGATGTCTGAAGATAATGAACCACATATATAAGGATGTCCGAAGATAATGAAGCACATATATACTCGAGCTATTTCAGGGAAAATGTGGCGCTTAATGATGAAAGAGAAGAAGTGGCAAGTAAAGGTAAGGTCGGACCACTTGAGGAGGAAGATTGGGATGTTGCAAAAGTGTTTGTGAATTTTTGGAAGGTCTTCTACCTTACAAGGTTCTAAAAAACGCTAGGCGCTAGTCGGGCAGTGGCCTGGGGCCTAGGCAGGCTAGGTAGGTTTAAGTAAATTTATAAAATATCATATAAATAAGTGTCTATTTACACTTCAAAAAACCATATACTTGTAATGTATTGAGAATTTGAAAAATTGTAAATAAAGTGTTAGCAAAGCATAATGCTACATCAAATATCAGCTCCAATATGGGTCCATTAGCTTAAAGCCGAAACATCATCACATATTCACTTCTTTTTCTTTTACTAAAACAAAATATATAAAAATACAAAAAAAACCGACTTTTTGACCATTTCACGCTTTCCTACTTCCAGTCTAGACCCACAAGTTGCAGTGCATTAGTTCTCTTCGAATTTTGCGATTTGGGTTTTGAGAAAAAACAGTATTTTTTTGGGAAAATTCCCCTCCCCTTTTCTTCTCTTCTTCTCTGTAAATTTGTAAAGTTGGGTTTGAATCCATCGTTATCTTTTGATTTTTGGGTTTTGAATCTTTTTATCTAGGTCTCTCTATTTCGACTTCATAAATTGTTGGGTCTCTTTTTTGATCTAGCGGTCGATAAATGGGGTGTATGAAGCTTTTGGGTTTGCACAAAGCTTTTGGGTTTATAGGATGCACAGAGCTTTTGGGTTTCAAGTCTGAGATGAGAGTTTATGGGTTTGCACAAAGCTTTTGGGTTTCTGGGTTTGCAGAGTTTCTGGGTTCCGCCTAGCGTTCCGCCTAGACCGCCTAGTGCTACCTAGGAGGCCGCCTAAACCCTCTCCGATTTTATTGACGTTTTGCCCAAAATCGCCACGGAAGCTCACTGCCAAGCGCCTAGGCCAATTTTTAGAACACTGCTACCTTGTGACTTTGAAAGTTAGTGCAAGTAAGTATTTGCATCCAATACAGTTGTTCATGATGTCATTGTTGTTGAGACTGAGATTGAAAAGCAGTTTTGCCTAAATAGCTTTTTTGCTTGAATATATGCAAACTGGAGGAACGTTCAGTCGGTACTACATGATATGGCAATGAGCATGAGAACCAAATACTGAAAGTATTTTGGTTCAATTGAGTATCTTAATCAAATATTTGTAGTTGCCCTTGTCTTAGACCTAAGGTTCAAATTGAGTCACTTCATGCACTTGAGTAAAAAGCAATTAGAGCTTCTTGAAGAAGAGATTCACCAGAAAATTAATGAAGTAAAGACATTGTTGAAGGCGATGTGTGATAAATATACTCAACAAGCTTTCGGTTCACAAACACAACAAAAGGGTAAAGAAGCTTTAGTTGTTGACACTACTTCTTCAAGGGTAAAACAATTACATTTTAGTGTAATGCAGTGATATTTAGTCAAATGATGGATGATTGGGAGAAGGAACTAGAAGACACCGAGGATATTGCGCTTGCACATGAGGTGGATAGGTATCTCATTGTCATGCTAGAGAAAGTACCACAAGGTCAAACATTTGACATTTTGAAATGGTAGAAGTTGAAAGGGATAAGTACATATCCTACACTTGCTTTGATAGCGAAAGATGTGTTGCCAATTCAAGTGTCAACAATTGCTAGTGAGAGTGCATTTAGTGTAGGAAAGAGAGTAATTGATGCCTTTAGATCATCTCTCCTTCCTGAAACAGTGGAGTAACTAATATGCCTTTAAAACTGGATAAGAAGTGAAGAAATTAGCAACATTGAGTATAAAGTAAGTTCGGCCGAGCTTGAATGATTGGGAGAAGGAACTAGAAGACACCGATGATATTGCGCTTGCACATGAGGTGGATAGGTATCTCATTGTCATGCTAGAGAAAGTACCACAAGGTCAAACATTTGACATTTTGAAATGGTAGAAGTTGAAAGGGATAAGTACATATCCTACACTTGCTTTGATAGCGAAAGATGTGTTGCCAATTCAAGTGTCAACAATTGCTAGTGAGAGTGCATTTAGTGTAGGAAAGAGAGTAATTGATGCCTTTAGATCATCTCTCCTTCCTGAAACAGTGGAGTAACTAATATGCCTTTAAAACTGGATAAGAAGTGAAGAAATTAGCAACATTGAGTATAAAGTAAGTTCGGCCGAGCTTGAATTTTATCAAGAATGTGAAAATAGTAATTATTTTGTTTTGTATAGTTTAGTTTATATTAATTATTTTGTCTTCTATTCATTTATAATTAACGTGCTTTTATTCTTTGTTGTAGAGCATAAAAAAGAAAAGCAAATACTGTATCTACAAGTTCAAGCCGCTCAAGTGTTCCTAAAATTGAAGTTCCTCAAACAACTCGAAAGAATAAAGAAATTGTAGTAATATTTTAAACTCAAATGAATACACTTTAAATTTCAATGGTTCAACGAGGATAATATGATATTGGACTTTAAAAATGTCATGTTTATATTCTATTTTTCCTTACAGATTCAATGAGGAATGATGTGGGATGTGATTCAGATGTTAATTTGGAAGTTATTACGGATGTCACATATGTTATTTTGAATGTCGTAGATGTTATTTTAAATGTCTTAGGTTTAATGTATGGAATGATGTTGGACAATGTAATGTTGTTGACCTATGGTCTTTGGATATTGGACAATGTAAGGTTTGTTGTTTTGGATGTAATGTTAATCTATAAACTTTGGATGTTAGACTTTGACTGTTTGGATGTAATGTTAGCCTCTGTGCTAACTGGAAAATTTGTGTTGTTGTGCAGCACAATGACAGACAATTTGTGCAACTGCTGTGCTACTGTTAAAACATCAGTTTTTTTCTTTCAATTTGTGCAGCTGCTGTGCTACTGTAATATGTGATGCAGTGTTGATGTGCATCACAGTGAAGTAGTCGCAACCTCATTTTATAAAAATGATGTATTTTTGAAAAGAAAAAAAAAATAGAGTTGGACCTGTGGACCCGCCTGGAACTGCCCTATTTCAAACGGGCCAACCAACATCTAGTTCCAAAACTAAAATTCACAGTACCCGGTCTAGCCCGTCCTATTAAATTTTAAATGGGTAAGGTCAGGTTCCTTCAAAATTAGGGCCTGACCCAGCCCGTGCCCACCCCTAAAACAAGCTCCCAGAGCTTGGTTTGAGAAATTACATGCTGCTCTACATTCTCTTTGGTTTCACAAGTTCTCATAATGATCACTCTTTATTTGTCAAAAGGGATCCCTCACTGGTTTTTGTTCTAGTGTATGTTGATGACATTATTGTGGATAGACCTTCTTCTCAAGCCTATAAAACCACTATCTCTCAGCTTAGTACAATGTTTCCTATTAAAGATCTTGGACCACTGCATTATTTCCTTGGTCTTGAAGTAAAGAGATCTTCAAAAGGAATCTCCATATCCCAGACAACGTACATTTTGAATCTTCTCAAGAAAGCAAAAATGAATGGTGCTAAGCCTTGCTTCACTAAGCACTTCCAAGTTATATTACTCATCTCCTTTGTTTTCCAATCATGCAGAATATAGGCCTCTTATTGGCGGTTTGCATTTACCTCACATAGACCAAACCTAACTTGTCATTTGTAGTCATCATGTCTGTCAATTCATGCAAAATCCAAGGAAATCTCATTTTCAAGCTATCAAAATGATCCTTAGATATCTCAAAGGGTCTTTGGATCTTGATCTTTGGTTCTCTAAAAGTTTAACACCGCCCAATATTAATGCCTTTTGAGATGCTGATTGGGCAGGTTGTTCTCTTGATAGGAAACCAACAAGTGAATTTTGTATATTTATGGGTACTTTCATTATTAGTTGGAGTGCCAAGAAACAACCTACAATGGCCAAATCATCTACTAAAGTAAAATACAAGTCATCAGCAAACACTGCTGCAAAACTTACTTGGAGCTGCAAATTATTGGTTGATGTTGGCTTAGTTCTTTCTTATCCTCCAAAGCTCTGGTGTGACCATCTTTGAGTATTCTCCCTAGCCCAAAATCCCAACTTTCATGCAAGGACCAAACATGTGGAGATATATTACCACTATACGAGAGAAAAGTCCTTTCAAATATTGTCTCAGTTCAGATTTCTTCTTCAAAGAGACACTTTCACTTAGAGTTCCATAGTTCAATTTGAGGGGGAACATTAAGGACAATTCTCTTGTAAAAGATAAAACTTAGCCCTTGTTAATTCTGTTGTGATCAGTTGTTAGTTTGTTGTGATTAGTTAGGCTGAGTTTATTATGGTAGTTAGGCTAAGTTGGCAGCACAAGTGTGTGAGTCAAGCCATTTTATAAATACCACATCTAAACTTATTATTCATTATGAATGAAAGAATATTTTCCCAATATAAACAACCATAGCCCTAGTAATACAGAAGATTCAAAAGGATCAACTACATTTAGTCAAAAGTATCGAAAACTTAGCAAGCAGCTAGGGCTAAAATTGTATTTGGCAAAATGAAAAAAAAAATGTGCTCTCTGTTAAAATCATGAGTTAAAAACAGCAGAAAGCTGATGCAGCTCTACCCCTGCTTTTGAAAACAGCACTTTTTTTTATAGCACATCAACCTCAAACTAGCCCTTGAACGTTTTATTACATACGAAACAATTAGGGCATTCGTCAATATTCATTCCAGCGGAAAATCAAAAATCAAGCAAAACCAAACAAACGAATCACCAAGAAACAGTATGCGATGCAAGCTGAATTTTGAATGAGATCCTATTTCCGTAACCCGCAGCATAACATATATAAGCTTCATCACGAACATGATAGGAGCAGAAAATGACACTCTCAACAGATTCAATGGAATTGAGTAAAAACAATCTCATAACAACTAAGAAGATCATGAAAACTTCAAGTTATCACATTAATGTCTAAGAAAAGATGCCATGAAGAACACCGATACTCTATGCAGAGCAATTCTCAGAAAAGTTATATACAGTGTTATTATTCATGATTACTTCCAAAGGAAAGTTTTTCAAGTACTGCCAGAGTGCCAATCACCATTTCAGCTTTTAATGTGTCCCATCAGCCTTCTGCAAAAGAGAAACGACCGTTATATATGGAATTGAAATATTGAATGAAATCCAGTCCTGCTATAGGAAGAACGTCTTAGAAGCAAGAACCGATTAAAATTAGAATAAACCAGTCAAAACTCATCGCTGCCACAAATATCTGGTTGAAGTAACTATAAGAATTAGTAGATATTCTTCAGTTGAAATGGGAAAGTAGAGACTTGTATTACATTATACAGACTTTTAACATTAGGTGATACATAATCATCCAACAGATACGCTATCATCTCCACAAATTGTAAAGGGAGTCAAGGTCGAGAAAACATAATCAGACTTGTTCCAAGACTTCACTGCAGATTGAATGCAAGAATTGAAACGAAAACAAGAACTGGAGAACAAGACATCATCAAGGAAGATTTTAGAATGCTCTATATTTAAAAAATTAACGATGCATGAGTAAAAAACGTATTATATGAGCTCATACATAAAGAGTTTTATCTCATATGCAGACATATATTAGAGAAAGCTCATTACAGCATGACACATACATGAAAGTAAGCGTAAATGGTGTTATATGCATGCATCTCTTTTTAAAAAATAAATGCATTCCACTAGAGTCTGTCATTATCATCTACTGTAACGTTTGTGGTTAAAATTTCGTGACAGACGCAACAACAAAATATTCTACCCCATCAAGTGAAAAGGACGTGGTATAATTTGTTAGTACTCATGCAGAATCGCTACCAGCCACATAGGCAACCCAAAGGGAAATGCAAGGGGCAGTCTCCCAAGGATACTCTACACTTTGAAGTTTTCAAAAAATGCAGAGACTTTTCACTAATAAACCTATGTTCCGTTTTTATCCTTGAGGTCATCTGTAGACTAACCTAGAACCCAAAAGTCAGCAGTTCTCTCTCATTCATCTAGAATAAGCAACCAATTTGAAGTTACAGAAAGCGTTTGTTGAAGGCCTGCAATCTATCTTTCTTTTTATTGTTCTTTTTTTGGTGCAGATAAAAAAGGAGCTTTCCCTAAACGACGTCATGTATCTCAATAATGACTTTTTAAGATCAGATTGCAGGAAACCTCGATGATAAGTATAGACGTTCTTACTAGTATGCCTAAGTCTCAAGGTTGGTTAAGAAAAACAGATTGACAAGACTGTGACGTGAAGTCTAATTTAGCAGGTGAAATGTAGGCCATGGTCCGCCGTGCCAATGGGCCAAGGAGACCAAAAATAAGCCAACATTGAAAAGCTTTATAAGCTAGTCAGTCTATTCTAGACAACCCGGTGATACTATTCAATTAAACCTCAAGCCGGTATAAATTAATGCCAGTCTTCCAATCCCAACCTCATCGTTTTGATCACTCAGACGGAATTCTCTCTTATTATGCATTTACTCAATACCGTGTTCTTTCCTCCAGTAATTTCTGAGCACATTATATTATAACGCTAACTCGAGTGATCAAACATCGCGAAGCTACAGCTCACTTTCTGCAATTGAACACTTTCCAAATGTCATTTTTATATGTGTGTGTGTGTGTTCTTGCTTACTAAAATGCACAATTCACTACGACATACAGCAACAACAGTTTTCAACTATCTCGTAATTACGCAGACACCACAAGAAATCACAGATCTCTGTAAATTTGTGCCAGTCTCATTCGGGACAGTGCAAAACCCACACACAGACACAGAAACACACATATCCTCAATAAAGAATTAATCCGTACCTTATCAGCATTTTCTTTCGCTTTCTCGGCCTTTTCCTTCTCAGCCTTCTGCTTCTCCAATTTCTCCCTCTCCTTTCTCTTCACAAATTTAAAAAATAAAAAATAAAAAAAGAGTTGATTCGATTACAGAAATTCAATAAATTCAAAATATCATTTTTGATCGGACAAAACATAATAATAACATAAACA
>JAOEHR010000479.1:5510933-5525777 GCA_025448175.1 Aronia arbutifolia
AGAGGTTTGCCACCAATGTGAGTGGCAACACTTGACAATAGCCACCAAATGAAAGGGTGGCTTATAGCCAAATTTCTGGTAGTGAATTTTGGAAAGAGAAGATTGTTTTAAGCTATCTGAGCTTAAGGAAGAAGAAAGGTGGAGTTCATAGCTCCATTTCATTCACACATTTAGCATTACATCTTGGATCCGAAAACAAAGGGAAATATCAACATGATTGTTGGAGATTCCCACGCTCTGCACGAGCCACTCTCTTAAAACTACTCACGTGTTCTGCACATACATCACTTACTTTACACAACTGCTATGACAACTGGCCTAAACAAGCCCTTAAAATGTTCTAATCCTAAACATACATTGCAACTAAAACAACACACTTAAAACAGAAATGAAAATGAAGAACAAAAACAAACTGCAAAATTTGAACTTTGTTGATTTGCAACAAGCTTACATCTCAAAAATATATATGTGCCAATAATTTTTTTTTTTATTTATTTTTTTTTGTAAGGTAAACATAAAAACAAAAACTGTTTACACTAAAAATATTATTAGGCCTTGGTTTTGGCCTAGGAAAATAGAGTTTGGACCTTTAATTTACTCTAAATGAACAATGTATGGCTCAAACCACTTTGACTTGTCGAATATACCAAGCCCCAGTTTTTCCTCTCCACTGCTAGGAGCATTGAATGCAGAGTACTTTGATTATTTTTTAAGGGAAGGTGATCAGAGATTTAGGCTAAACCACCGTCTTGATTATGCTAATCTGCATTCATTGCCTAGATATTTTGGATTACTTTTCTATTGATGCATTACTTTCTAGAAAGTAATCCTAGGTCGGCTTCAAGTGAAACATAGGAAGCATTGAAGAAGGAAGTGAAAGGTTTATAAATACAAGTAAAGGTGTTAGAACACAAGACACTCAAATCATTCAACAAAACAGACTGCAAGCTTAACAACTAAAGCTCTATGCCTTTACTTGTTTCATCCCTTTTGCCTTGCTAAAAGTTCACTTTGAAACCAACACCTTAAAACTCTAGGGAACCTTCCTCATTTTTATTTCCCTTTGTATTACATGGCCCATACTTGAGGCACCTAACGGAGCATTATGTAAACATGCATCGCCAGGTGTTCATAATGTCGAGGTTGATATGGAGAAAGGTAAAATAAAGGCAAAGGAGTTTTCGACCCAACAAAAATTCAGAAACGGCTAGAGAAACTTTGTAAGAAAAAATCGAGTTGGTATCACCCAAAATTCAGATCAAGGAAAGCACAGTAATAGAGAAAAAAGTAGTGAAGGAAACCAAAGAGGTGGTGCTCTCTCTCACCCATATACTTCAAATATTTTATTGCTTAATATGGTTACCACTACTTAACAATCCAGGTGAATTATTTGATTGTCATCAATTACATTTCATTGATAGTCTGTTTAATCAACAGTCATGGCGGGTTCTTTTCCTTAAAAGTTGGCGTTTAGTTTCCATTTTATTTATTGTTTAATAGACATGTGTCAAAGTTAAATATACAAGATACATTGTTGGTGATATTTTTGAGTGCTTAGTTGCTAATCAATTCTTAGGTGTGTTTAAATCCCACATAGAACTCTAAGAAGCGTCACATAGTAGTTTAACAGAGTTTAGACCGCTCCATGATTGCCAATTTGTTTTGAGTTAGATGTTCTAAATCTGTTATAATGTTGAGCAGGCCAGCATACTTACACGTTATCCCATGTCATATAATGAGTGTGAGAAACCTTTCATATAGTAGTTTACACGTGGATATAAGCCCTATTTTTCAAATTTTCAATAAGCTATAATCGCGATGAAATGAATGCATTAGAATAACCAATTCTGTCCTTTTATTCCGAAGGCAATTTCACGGACAATAGTGGTGAAGGTTCACATGCATTACGACAAATGTGAGTAAGATTTGAAGAAGTTAATAAAGAACAAAGGTATAATTTCCAAAGTTTGTTTTTGTATAATTTAGGGTTTTTTTTTTCTTCTAAAGAACATATATATATATATATATATCAATGATGTATGTAGGTATTCACAATGTAAAACTGACATGAAAGCTCAAACTCTAGCAGTGGAAGGAACAATCGAGCCTGAAAAACTAATATCGTATTTGTGAAAAGAAAAAAAAGGTGCACAAACATGCAGAACTTGTGGCCTCGAAACCACAGAAAAAGGAAGAAACAAAAGAGAAGGAGAAGGGTTCCCCAAAACCACCAGAGAAGGAGGAAAAGAAAGAGAAAAGGGAGGAGAAGAAAGACGGTAATCAATTACCAAGGTTATAGAAGTTAAGGAAGAGGTAAATTTGGTGGAGGTTAAAACAAAAGAGATGTTGTTGCTCCCAAACCACAGAAAAAGGAAGAAACAAAAGAAAGACGGTAATCAATTACCAAGGCTCCATATTTCATTCACTATGTTTATGCTCCCGAACCTTTAGCAATGGAAATCCAAATGCTTGTTTTCTAATGTGTAGGTGAGGGTAGAGTGTATATGTATACCTGTACTCCGGATTTGGTGCGTTTGGGACTAATTTCTTTATATTTGGCTGCTTGAATTGAAGATGAGATGTTGCGTATATGGGGAAAAGCAATTTCGCACCAGATTGTAAGAAAGTATATGATAAGAAACTTAATTTGGATACGATGAACAAAGATGAGGCACTTTGTGTCTCACGCCGGAAATCTTACAAAATAGATTGTGGTTTCACTTCTAATTGCATTGATTTTCTTCTGCATAAAACTCCACCTTTGTTGGACTCAATATATATAGGTCATGTGATTAAGTTGAGAAAAATATCGATATTGACTAGTACCGGTCCACTAATCTCTCTTTAAAACTCTTAACATTAAGTAACACAACATAAAATGCACATCTTGCGCATATAAATCTCAAAGGTATAAACACTAGTGACTATACTATAGACAATATATCAGTTGCCTTATTTTTCAAACTCCTATATATCATCACCTCTTAGTTAAAAGACTATAAACTGTATATCACAACCATACCACAGAGAAATAACTATAAATAGTATCCACATTAATTTCTTGTAATGAGATACAAAATGCCCTGACGGAATTTTTTTAGGGGTGAAAACATGTGTGAAATCAAGTGCCCTAAATCATAACATAAAATCAA
Organism: Aronia arbutifolia; assembly: GCA_025448175.1. Taxonomy (NCBI): domain Eukaryota; kingdom Viridiplantae; phylum Streptophyta; class Magnoliopsida; order Rosales; family Rosaceae; genus Aronia; species Aronia arbutifolia. The sequence continues at coordinate 5,514,086 of JAOEHR010000479.1, forward strand.
CCTGAATCAACAAGCATATAAACTAGTCTTATCAATTAAGCCTCGTGAATTAATAGGTAGTTTTGGTTAGTTTATCGCAGCCTTACCCTCCATGGAAGCTCATGCTGCTGTGTGAGGTTCGCACTGGTATTCGCTGACTTTGCGACTTAGGATGGAGAGAAGCCAAATTAGCTAATTCCTGAGATTAGGGTTTACTCTGAAATCGGTTGGTTTGATTTCCTTTCTCTGTTGTTTGTGTAAAGTGCGTCCTCTTTAACGAGGCCACACTTACAACCTTTCCCATGTAATTTGTTATTATGAATGAATCAAATTTAATCTTGCAATAAGAAAAAGGAATTCAAGTATCTTTTCTTTTTTCTTATTGTTCAATAATATTATCATAAAAAAGCATTTCCTAGTCCTTAATGTCTATCTGAATTAATTTCTTAAGGAAAAGTACTCCTTGAACATGTACGAACCATATAAACTAAGGATTAATTCTTGAATGAAAGAACCTCTCAGATAATCAGGAATACATTTTGAGAAATGATAGAAAACTGAGAACAACTGAAAAAACCCCTCTTATTATATACAGTGCAAGAGACTAGCTAGCTAGGACGATTTGGTTAGAAAATTGATTTTCTGATTATGTGCGTGAAGTGGCCAGATCATGTGAGAGCTTTCCTTAGTAAGTTTTGGTCGTTTCTTTCTTTTTGGTGGAAGATAGGAGAGATATATTGGGGAGGGAGAGAGAGAGAGAGAGAGAGAGAGAGAGATCTAATTATATAAATTCATGTTTTTAATATTAGTTTCACATGACCAAATATCATATAATTGTATAGCCTTCGAGTGGAAAGCATGTTTTCTATAGGTATGTATAAGCATCCTACACATGGACAAGGCACAAGTTAATCATTTTTATGACAAATCTCTAAGGATTAATATTAGCAGAAAATATTACCTGATTAATAATTTATATAATATAGATTTTTTTTATCAAAGCTTATGTTGGAGGTTGTGAACCTTATCACAAAAATTAGTTATCAGTAATATCATTCTGACAATTATTATATCAAATTCAAATTAAGCTAAAATATTATCTGAAACCATTTCTAATTAAGAAAAGTCATGAGTTCCAAAATCCAAACTCCCATCAACATTCCATGGAGATGATCATCAGTACAAGACAATATTAAAAAGCAATTCAAATTAGGAACCAAAATGAAGTTACGACAGGATAGACGAAAGAAATTAAGCAAGAAAAATAATTGTCCAGGGTTGGGAATGGGAGTGATGATATTAATGTAAAGATCGATTCTCTGACCTTGATTGACCTGACCTATAGCTAGCAAAAACTATCAATAAGGCGGCCGCCCAGCAGAGTTTCCTCCCCAACTATCAACCTGCAGCTGATGAGTCATGTTATTGAGTGGCAGATTAAAGAAGGGAAGCCCCGAAGATGGATCTGGAAAGGGGTTGCTTGCTCCTCCGCCACCGCTGCCTTCACCACCGCCTCCGCCACCTGAGGACTGTGGCAAAGGCTGCTGCATCTGCAGCTGCTCCTCTTCCTCCAAGGGCAATCTCTCATAAGCCACGTTGGTAAAGGATGAGGCTATGACAATAACAGGTCCAGATGCTATTAGTGCTCCCACAACATTTCCGCCCACAACCTGGCCTTGTCCACCAGCCAAAAATATTGTGAGGCTGGTGGCTCCAGGCGGCGCAGGTGGTGGCAGAAATGAGCCTGTTAATGATAGAATCTCAAATCTGCCGTGCAACGTGACAACTGCACCAGCCGCAGTCGGCTGGCGCAAGCTCACGTTGGTCACCATTCCACTCCCACTCAAAACACAAATCCCTCGCTGCCTTTTCCTCGCGTAGGTACCAACGGAATCAAACACATCACAACCACTGGTGACTTCCAAAATATGTGCTCTTAGGGTGTTTGCGCTCTCACGAGTTATGATCACAGGGGGCTTGGGCTTGTTTCTAGACCCTGGGGGCCGACCTCTGGAGCGTCGGCCCCCAGAGTCGCCGGAACCAGAATTAGGGGTCACCAGGTCAAGCCCTTGATGATGAGGATTGTCATCATCAACATCATTTTGGTGGTGGTCAGAGGAGAAAAGATTGTTGCGGTTGGGGGTGGTGTGGTCATCTTCGGAGTCCGGTGGTCTTTGGAGGTGGAGATCAGGGAGTTGTAGCTGCTGATGAACAAACCGAGATGCTGAACCCAAGTCTAAGCCAGCCATACACAGAGAGCTAAAGAGAACAGAAAACAAGAAAAATATAGTAAAATATATGTATAAATTTTAATATAGCAAGGTTCAATATTTTATGGGTTTTTGGACAAAGGAGAGCCCCGTAATTTCAAACCCTAGAACGAATAGAAAACAAAGGGGATCGAGTGCAGAGAAAGGGAAGGGTATTAGTTGAGGAGAGAGGTGCAAGGAGGAGGAGAGAGATATCATAAAGTGGCAAACGCAGCATTCTCAACATCTAAAGTACATAAATATAAAATGTATATGCTTATAAAATAGCAGAGATAAAATATTTCACTTCTTTAGTAACTTTTACTTTTTTAAATGTGGGAATTGAATTTTCTATGTTGACACTGAATGTGCTTGAAATTGAATACTCGAATATGCTGAAACATTAGTTATTGTAAAGAGGATTAACATTTTATGACCATATATATTAGTTGATAAGTTGTTACATAATCAATTATTATACATGTAAAAATTGTGTTATCAAGTGTTATTCTATTTAAACTAATCTAAAATACAATGGTGAGAGAGAATTCAAACTCAAATGAGATCATTTGGGAAATCAATCATGCTTATACACTCTGGTTTGGGTTCGATTACAACTGATCCCCCTCCCCTCTTTTAACAACTAACTATCTAAGAATTGATATCTTAAAAAGTAGCATGCAGTGTGATCATGGCGACAATATGTACATAAGAACTAATACGTATTATGTTACATCAATTATGATGTTAAATTTTAACAAAAATAAATAATTCAAAAAACTTCTCCATTTCTACGAAGTACTCTTGAGACCAAAAAAGAAACCCTAGCCATAAGGGGAGGAGGATCCTCCTCCCCATGCCGTACCTTCTTCTCCTTCTTTAGTCTTTTGTGGTGATTCCGTCTGAGTTATACTCAAGTTTTAGTATTTTATCATAATTTCTAACGTGCTCCTTATTTTTAGAAATATACACGATATTCATTAATGAGATAAATACGTACAAATCGATGAGGATAGGTTGCATATAAACATGCTCCTTATTCAATGCTCAATCCAATCACTCTCTTAAAAATTCTCTCCAAAATTTATTTTCTCTTTGTTATAACTGCTTTTGGAGGAGTTCGTTGCTATCTACTTAAGAATTTTTTGCCATCTTCACCTGTATTAGCTAGCTACTATATGTGCGTAAATGTACCGCTAGAGATCATGTTTTCCGCAGATCCGCCCATTATTCCACAATGATTTCCGTGAGTTTAATAGTGATTTGGTGATTTGAGTTGTAATGTTGACACGGTTGATCCATTGATGTAATTTTAATATTTTCGTATTGAAATTGAGTTCTTTTGTTTAATTGATAAATAATAATACACACACACACACAAAAAAAAAAAAAAACCAACCGTAGCCGTTTCCGTTATCATGTTGTCATGAATTGTTAAATTAAAATAAGTCTAGTGATTTTTCCCAATATTAAAAGAAGTATCAGTTCCGATTCCGTACTGCCCATTGATTAGCAGGGAAAAAAAAAACTGTTACATAATTTTGTTCATAAAATATGTTACAAAATGATGATGGATCAACTAGCTAGTGTCGCTTTCTTTAAACATTACTCAATATTTACTTGAGATTATACAGTTTAATTAAGTACTACCTTTCTGAAAGAAAAAAAATCATTCTATTGGCCAAACCTTTCTAACAAGTTTCTTTAATTAAATGTTGGAGCATAGATGATGTTGAATCTAAAGGATCTAGTGTTTGATAGATATCCTTGGCAACTAATCCTCTTGATAGTTCGGTAGTAGCATCTAAATGCGCAAATGTTGTGAGCAGAGTAAGATCTGTCAAATCTTTTACAGGTACGTAAACTGCTTGAATAGAAGTTATAAGCCTCTCTTTGGTAGAAGTAGTTTTTTCTTGTAAAGTACCTATTTCAGTACTAAGGGTGGGTTGATAACCCACATCTATTGACATTCTACGCAATAAAGCAGCTAATTAAATATTTGTTTAAAGGGATTTAATAAAAGTGTACAGAAATGTATTCAAAGGGATTTAATAAAGCAGCTAATAGATTTTTCATGAAAGCTTTCTGAAAAATCGTATTCAAAGGGATTTAATAAAAGTGGACAGAAATGTAGATATATCAAGACCTCCCTCTCCCTCTTAAGATCTCTTCCTTACGAGATCTAACATACGTAGACACAATTTAGTATGTTTACACAGGAGAACAGTAAATATGGGATCAATTAGCACCCTAGTCAATCTTTTTTTTTTTTCTTATAAATTTATTATTATTAAAGAGAGGAGTATGTTCAAAACTATTACAATAATTTGGACGAGGAGGAGTTTTGCGGGACGCATAGGTGGAAACCTAACACCCAATCCCTTAGGATATTGGACCACATGCAAAAACACTTAATCACAAGGCTAGGAAGAAGATCAGTATACAAATTGTATGTGAATCCGCATACGTTTTCATTCATGTGTTAGTAAATACATGAAAAGTCAAATATAATAATATAATAATTGTTTCTTAGTAAATGCATAAGAAAGTCACTCGTTTTATGTAATGTGTAAATAGATATATTGTCAAAGATAATAAAATACTCCACAGAAACTCAGGATTATATTTTTTTCTTTCCTCTCATATTTAGGATCTACTATAACAAGAAACACAAATAGGAGTACCCTTCATCTCATCCTAGTTCATGTAACTTGAACTTATTAAGGTTTTTGGGAGACCGATGACTTTTTTGGGAGAGAAATATATCATGAGTGTCTTAAGCCAATGCTTTCCTTTCCTTAAAATTTGGCCCCCTCCTTTATATCTTTTAATAGAATATTTAGAGTTCATCATCCATGTGCATGGCCAGTATGTTAATCATATAAGAGGGGCTTGAGAGAAATTAAATATTCATATTCATATAGGAAAAAGCATGCATTGAGTTAAATTTGAGATGTGTATTTAATTGTATTAAAAAATATGAGAGATTAATCAAATATTCTTTTAAGTTGCTGCGCTAGAATTTTATATTTAATTTTTTTATTTTTATATTTTTAAATATTTGTGTTCTGTTGGATAAAGCAGAATGGTATCCTGTGTTGGATAAAGGTTCAATATTGTATATGTAATTTGCTATTGTACATCCAGGAGGATTTTCTCCGGATTTTTTTTTATGAGAATCCTGAAAATTCTTAAATAGTGACTGTTTATTGTATATTATACGATCAGTTTTCATCAAGTACTATTTATATTTATATTTATATTTAATTTTAAATAAAAATATTAAAATAATTTTTTACCACACGATATATAATGAACGGACACGATTTCTGAATTCTCATGATCCTCACAAAGAGAATCCGGAGAGATCCTCGGTCATTCTTACATGGCTTGGTGCTAGCTAGGTAGCTACTTGTATAAAGTGTCTATGACATCGCAACCTATTTTATATGCGCCATCCATTTGTGGTGCACCAGTAGTCATGATGGTTTCATAGAATCGAAGAATCTCATGGGCCTCATGAGTACCTTAAAATTTTTGGAGTGTGATATCGACACATCTTTTTTTATTTCTCACATATTTTTTTTAATTTTTGTCTATCGGATTGGATGAATTGAAGAAGATCAAAGGATAAAAATTAATAAGAAGTGTGTAAGAAATAAAAAAAAAAAAGTGTGTGAATAACATATCCCAAATTTCAACTCGACAAAGATATGCCTAATTTTTATTTTAGATCATCTCTTCTTCTTCTTTTTTTTCCTTCGAGATTTCTTTAGTTTTAGTTCTGTAATAATTTTGTTTAAATAATAACTAATACAGAATGCCATACTTTGTCCGTGGCTAATTCAGTTTCAATATTTTTTTGGCCAAAACACACTGAAAGGTCTCGTTTGATTAAATGACTGGATTGAAATAATAATCCTCTAAATTTAAGGTATTTTGAAGGTTGAGAAGACATTTTCATTATGAGAGAATTGAAGGAACATTAGACCAAAAAAAAAAAACAAAACTTCTCTCTTCTAATCAGATCTCATTTTAGAGAGAATTAGAATGGAATAAACCCTAATCCTCTAACAATGAAGGGCTTCGAAGATCATGCAGTAAAGCATCACATGAAGTGGCTGCATATGTTTCCAGGGTGAACGATATGTTCTAATGGATACATTCGATTATAATAAAATCTAATATCAGTCTACCATTTAGAAAAAGAAAAAAAAAATAGAAGCCTATGATTCAGCATGAACACAAAATGCCACGACAATAAAACGACCTACTAACTAAAATCATTTGTTCAATTATCTTAATCCAAGTGACCAACATCACCGTCACAGGAATAGTGCATGAAAGGAGTGAAGGAACTTTTATTATTATTATGTTTTTTGTTTCGTTGAACTTTCAGAAAAAAAAATTATTAAAGAAATAAGAGTAAAGCATGTATTATAGAGTTGGCTAATATGTTTGGTTGATGAAAACCTGAGAGCAAATAAAAGATAATACTTGCATTCATGGGAATGCACATATTTTTCTTTTTGTGAATAATGTATTTTCATAGTATAAGTTCTATAATTAGAATCATTCAATTTCTCCTTCATCATTTGAAATCATCTATATAAAAAATTCATTTGAATAGAATATCATTTATGCATCCAAAAGTTTCTAACAAATGCACAATGTGAGTCCAAGTAACATATTCATGATGAATCATCCCTTTATTTGATACATTTGAATGATTCAACAATTTATGAATCGAATGATGATTTTTTGTCTATAGAGATGATTTTCAAATGAAAATTAAGAAATTGAACTGTTTTGATCATAAAACTTATATACTAGGAGTGCCCAAACCCAACCCAACCTCAACTCGATCATTTATTGGGTTGGGTTGGATTGATGTCTTGCCCGCCCATGTCAATCCAAACCCAACCCTATTTTGAACTTGAATCCTCTCATGCACATATTATACATCCTACTTCATTTATATAAATTATGTGTAATTTGGAATGACTATACTTGAAGTTTATTGTTAGTTTTTATATGGATGATAAATGATAGTGTCACTTTTACATTTCTTTTGGTTGAAGATTTGGTATACGTCTTATAATTTAATTTCAATTTTGCATGGTTGAAACATTCAAAATAGTCTCCAAGTTGTTCGCTTTATCTTTTGTGTGGTTGATGATGTGCAAATGAAAGTTTAACTAATATTAATGTTGTTTGGTTCAGAATTTGAAAAATCATGCAAAACAATGTGTTATAAGATTGAACTCGATAAAGTTGGGCGAATTCGAACCCAACTTGAAAAAACCCCGAACTCAATTAAAACCCGAACTTGACTAAACCCTAACCCAACCCAACCCAAATCCAAATTGTGGAAGGTCAATCCAACTCGCCCAACCTGCTCGAGTTGCATCCTATTATATATTGTAAAGATACTTTATTAGCAAAGAATGAAATATGTGTTGAAAATATGTAAATATTATCGTAAATAAAATTAACTCTTTTCTCGTCGAAAAAGGATAAAATTTTCATTTGAGTCCAAAATTTTGGTAAGTGCTCCCCATGAATTTCGGGCAACAAGGCCTACAGGTTCCAAAAGCTGTCATAAAAGTAACACCAATAAAAGCTATGCATTTGGCACTGTAAAATAAAAGCACACATAAAACGCAGTGAGTAAAACACAGACAATCGATAAATAATAATAATACCATAAGAAAAATAACAAATAATAAGCCATATGTATGAACGAAGGGGTTGCCCTAACCTAAAGGACGAAAAACCTACCTTGGATTTTGCTCATCCAATCCCATCTATCCTTGGATGCGAGATTTGACCAATCCTCTTATATCATTTCTGTCCACATCATATTTCACCATCATTCTTTCTTTCACTCCCCAATTTGCAAGGTCATCTTTGTTTATTTGTCGACGAGCTTGACCATACATACATACAATACATACATATATACATATATACATTTGTCATACGTATCAACGTGTAAGAATGTCTAGGAACAGTTTTATGGATATTGACAATTAGTATTATTCAAAGCTTTCATGCTTCATACGGAAAGCAAATGTTATTATCAAAGAAGTAAGATAATTAAGTCAATAATTATAAGCTTCAATTGACCAATCAAATGACCTAAAGCTAACTTTGCACATTGAATACCAAAATGACCCATCAACACTCAATTAAGATGGCTAATCGATTTGGAGGAGCCTATTAGTCTTATTAGCTCTAATCTTGTAGAATGGGGTGCAAAGGGTAAGATTTTCCATTTTCACGAAAGCAAACATATTTTGTTGAGGGAAATTCACGTCTCAAGTGTTTCGTATGTTGATAGCGTGTTTTTATGACCAGAACACCATCGTTTTAAGTTGTCCAACATAAATTATAATCTTCAAATGGTTTTATTGACTCTGATCAAACACCCTACCAATAAATTATAATAATCATCCATTAAATAAATGGTCGTGTGTTTTAGGTGTGAAATGATGCTCCAAAAACCTCTGAACTGTGTAAGACTTGGCTCATTATACACTTGACATGGTTTAATAATGAGATAATTGGAGCAGTAGTCCTTGATTTTTAGTACAATTAGAGCTTTGGTCCGTGAATTAAAAATTTATGACTTTTGATTGCTGAACTTGTTATAATGTGTATTAATTGTCCGTTTGGCTAATTGCGTTAGAACTTTCATCCACTTTTTGTACTTTCCAAACCCTTTATTTTGGACGAAAGTTCTTACTGAGTTAGCCAAAAAAATTATAACTCCACATTATAACAAATTCAGAAACCAATAATTACGAATTTTTAATGTAAGAATTCGAGTTTCAATTGGGCCAGAATCCATGGACTATCGCCCCAGTTTGCTCTTTAATAATCTTTGTCCAACTTTGACTATTTCAAAAGATTATTAAGCACTTAGCATCATTTTACAATTGTTTAAGGGCAAGTGCTCCTTATGGAACCTAATGACATGCAATTTGTCGTTTTAAGAATTAAAATATTGACAACTTTCATTGATTATCTCAACGACGACAATATCATCGACCAATCAAAACGTGTCTACGGACACAAGAAAAGTAATTAACAGTACCCTAATGTCTCATCAAATCCGGGGTCCCCACCACGTTGTGATTAAGACTATTATATTTCCAACCTAATCTTGTCATATGAAATACATAATGTTGTGGGATTGTCAATTAGATCATACTTGGAAGGCAATTAGATCATGGCTCCACCTAATCTTTGTGCGCATTTTAAGCAATTCGAAGGTTAATGCTTCTTCGGTGCAAGTTGGATTGAATATTCCAATTCGAAATGAAAATTTATGTTCTGAGTTCGAACATTTTGAATTCCGAACATTTTCTAAAAGATTTAGACGGCAATTGAAACGTATATATCCGATTTGAAATTCTGAAAATTCTAATCCAAAATTTCTCAAACTTAGTTAGTGACGAATCCAGAAATTGTTGGGAGAAAGGAGAAATTTAAAAGGGTAGAAGGTTCCAACAAAATTTAACTAAAAAAGAAGTGTTATTTGCAACAAGAGACACGAGAAAAACACAACAAAACCAAAAGAAATTATCTTTTCATTTGACATTCACAGAAAACAAGAACTATTATTCTCAACAGGTTTAACTGACTAGAGAGTATTGACCAAATGGAGAATGGCATACTAGTTGAAAGATGGTTTTGGTTGCTACTAGACCACGAATATACTTGAATAACAAACACATGAAACACATGAATACACTTGAATAATAAATAAATAAAACACGGTGAACCATACTTGCAGCATTCGAAGCTAACTTAAGTTAGTGACTTTTTTGTTTTTTTGATGGAAAAGAGCAATACATCACAAGGAGAAACCCCTAGTACAACTAAACCCAAACGATCAAACAATTTGCAACGGGCAGCAAAGACCTATCCCAAATGTAGAGATTTCCATATTGGAAGCCCGCATCCGTAACGACATCAGCCACAAAGTTTGCTTCGCGATACACATGATTCCAAGAGATAAGCTCGAAGGATCCCGTTATAAATTTGATGTCTTCAATCATACTCCTCACTTTCCAGGGGACACCGCTAGTTCCCTGGACTGCCTCAATTATAAGCTTTGAATCCCCTTCCACCATGATCCTCTGGAGCCCTCTGCATCTCGCCATCCAAAGTGCATCCCTTAGAGCCAAGCACTCCGCAACATTGATTGATACCTCCCCTAAGTGTCTTGCCCCAGCTACCACCGGATCACCACTATCATTTCGAATGACTAAACCCCCAGCCGCTACATTATTCTTGACTGACCCATCAAAATTTAGTTTGACAAAATCATCACTCGGAGGGAGCCATCTGATTAACCGATCCTGCTTCTTCCGAGAAACCACATCTTTTTTATTAGCATTGTTATAATCATTCGCCATGTTAAAGGCCAAAGTCGCCACTCTACTCAGTTCATTTCGAATTATTAACTCTTCATTTAGCAACTGAACATTATCCGGATCATCCATACTATGAGATTGAATATCCATCAGTTTCTCAAAAAGTTCTCTTACTTTAACATGGACATTACCGAAGACCTTATTCCAACCTCTGACCAAACCTCTTAGGGCACCAAGACACCCTCTAAGTTTATCATTAGGGTTGCCATCCAAATCCAAACTCCAAGCTTTTCTAACAATGTTAGAGAAATCTGGGTGGTTTAACCACATAGCCATAAACTTGAATTCACTTTGACCAATTATATTATGAAAATTACTAGGGCAGCAGTCTAACAGAATAGGATTGTGATCCGATCCAAATATTGGATAATTATGAAGATTAGCATTTGGATATAGGTTTAACCAAGCTGTATTAACCACTACTCTATCTAACCTTTCAAAAATTAAGGTATTATCTTTATGCCCATTAGACCAGGTAAAAGGCACTCCGAAGGCAGGGATCGAAATAAGACCACCCCTCTTTAAAAAAAATAAAAAATAAAATAAAAAATAAATAAAAAAGCAAAATTCACCATATGAACATTTGTATTCCTATCACCCCCCACCTTTTCACTAAGACTTAGAAAATATTGTTAAAATTACCCATCAATAACCACAGCTGAGAGTTAATATTAATATCATACAATCTCAATAACTCCTCCCAAAGTTGTAATTGCAAATGTTTTCGAGGATAGGCATAAATGAAAGTACAGAAAAATCTAACACCCGACTTAATTATATTGAAACTGCAGTGGATAAACCTTGATGAGTACGCTAGTACATCAATAGTAACATTCTGGTCATTCCAAAAGAGGCAAAGCCCTCCCGCTTGCCCATTTCCTTCAACAAAAAACATAGAGTTAAACCATTTGCAAAAAATATTTCTAGACAGTTTATGTGGATACAAATTTTCTCCTCCTTGATCTTGGACAATATTGCACCTACAAAACAATTAACACCTTAGGTCAAGGCCAAGAGCCT
>JAOEHR010000479.1:6185887-6198220 GCA_025448175.1 Aronia arbutifolia
TTATGCGGGTATGAGTATAAACGGTTATGGGTAAATAACCGCGGTTACCCGCCCGCCATAACCATTGCCCATCCCTACTCACAACCGGCCATATGATGTGATTGAGTTGAAGGGTGTGGAGTGGCAAGTAGGTGAGTAAGATTAGGTGGGTGTAAGATAGGCACATGAGCTGTTATCATTATTAGCGTAGACTCAACTGTAGATTTGACTTTTAGGGGACCCAGAACCACCAAAGCCACAAGAGCCGGGGGACCCTCCTGACTCAGCACAATGCTGGCTTTACTACAAAGGTCCTTTTCTCCTGGGCCCACGACCACCGCCCATGCCCCACCGGCAGGAGAATTTTTTCTAGGTAGCTGGCACATATGCTGAGCTGCTTCTGTTTGAGCGGGTTACACGTGTGCCCTAAATGAGCTACCAGCGCAGCACCATTGACAACCACTCGTGCTACGTTGCAAGTGGCTGTGAAAAGAGACATGATTTTGCTTACATCATGTTCTTGGAATGGTCACGATTGTGGAGGTGGGGAATCGATGGTGGAGATGGAATGGGTTTTCAATTATTTGGTAGTTCCATAATTTCCATTTGGTTTCTCTCCGCGTGGTCCCTACCATGTGGCTTACTAAATGAGTTGTCGAATTGGATTTTTCCCAAAAAAAAAAAAAAAAAACTTCAGCCCACTTAAGCAATTCGGCCTTGTTCCCCCCACCAAAAAAAAAAATCACTTCAGCCCACTTAAGCAATTGGGTTCAAGGCAAGCTCGATAGAAAAATCGGACAACAATTGTCTAGCTCAGTGATATAAGACTGACATCATTATTATGTTAGCTACTATTTAAAATATTAAAAAATTATTAAAAAACTAATTTAAATTTTAAAATAATTATAATTTTTTTTTTTATAAATACCAAATCATGTTCTTCTACTTACGCTACGTTTTAATATTTTCAAATTCTTTCAACCAATTTTTATTATTATTCGAAATTAAAAATAAAGTTATCTTTTATTAATTTATAAAATAAAAAATACTATTATTTTAATACAAATTGTATGGGTGCAAAAATACATTTAAATAGTTAGTGTTCACTACAATCAATTACTATTTATTTGTAGAGATTGAGTTATCTATTGTCCAGGAGCAAAAATAAATAGTTTACTCAAGTTGGATTGATAACAAGACATCCTTTCACGCCTGGTTTCAGAATGAAGTTGCACTTGCACGAGCATCATCTTTTCCTGACAACATTATTCAGATCAAACAAGTCGCACGAACTACAAACAAACCAGAGATTAATGAAGAAAAAAAATAACAGGAATACTTGTTGAAAAATCTACTGTATCTCTTAGAAAAAAAAGTTTAAATAACTTAATTCCACTCTTATTGACACCGAGATCTTTTATAATAAAACTCCACACTTAACGAATTCTGTAGATGGTAATTACCAAGTTGAAGAGAGTATCGGTGTTGTTGGAAGTAGACTTTTAACCCGTCTCTCTGATAATTCTACAATACTGACCTCATGAAAATTTTGTACTACTGTAGCCAAGGAGCCAGCTCGATCCGAACTGGATCCCTCCGTTATCTTACATCTTTTCTTCTTATCTGACATCGAATTCCAGGTCAAAAATCTGTGTCCTTTTCAACATTCAGGCACCAGCAGCTTCATTCACTGGCGGCCTAGTTGGGGATTCATCCCCTTTTGCGGTACTACCTCAGGTAATTCTCAACGGTCAATGGAAGGTGGTGCAATATAATAGGATGACATTTTAGTTTATCCAATCAAATGGGGAAACAAAACTCCTCAAATCAGAACCACCAATTCATTGCATACGTACCCAAGAATAGGTGGTGACGGTTCCAACAGCATGTAATTACGAATAGGTGGTCGGTCGAGGCTGTTCAGGTTCTTGTAGTTAGCTCTCTGTAAATCTTACGCTCTAGAACTAGCAAAGCAATTAACTTAAGACTTCCCAATGCCCAATTCAATTGTTTATGTCTATGACCGAGCGGAAGGAAGAAAGCTCTTCACCCCCTGTTAGTATGATGAGTGCTCCTGATTGATGAGATGATATATTCTATTTATCGTATTCAGAACTAATCAATTAAATAAATTAAAAAATATTCAGATGTATTGCTGTTTGGAATTCATTTGAAAAAGTTTATGTGCACCATGATTTCAGCGCTCTTTTATGTGTGGAAGACATAAAAGATTGTTAGGTTAATACTATTTACATTCGTAAAGGTTTGGAAAATTTTTACACAAAAAATTTGATCAATACAGTCCACATAATAAAAATCATAAATTAAATTTTATAGACATGCAAAGAAGATTAGATCAACGCATACCATTTAGGTAGTTTCTGTTACTTATGGTAGTACCTACTTACAAAAAATTACAAACCACTGGGTTATTTACATGCAAAATATATTAGGGGTATTGTTTCATTTACATTGATAAAGATGACCAAAGTTGTTCAATATCACTTTGTGATTCATATCAGAACCACCAATTCATGATCTTAACTAAAATCTAGCACCCCACACCCACATTATCAAATCTGATTTATTACACAATACAAATGGACAACAGATGAAAATTAAGATAATAGGGTATCTAAAAAACTAATCTTTATATTCAATTCTAAGAATCAAACAAAGAACAGAAAGAAAAACCTTGATCTTGAAGCGGGTTTTGGGTACATCTGTACACCTAGGGTGGATAACAAAAACACACAAAAGCACTTTCCCCAAACCAACAAAAATACCCCTCAACCAGAAATCAGAGCTGGAACCAAGAGAATAACATTTCAAAATAAAAGAATAAATAAAAACTTGTACCAAGAAAAAATAAAGAGGAAAGAGGAGAGAAAATAAAAATCTGAGGTTTACGACTTATTCTTTAACCATCCAAAAGCCATAGCTGACCTCAGTAGTGCATCAAGGTTACTCGGATCCCGCAGTCAATGGCTTTTTAAATTTATTGATTATTGATACCAATGCCCATAAAGTCAATGAAATCAAATTTCTGAAATCTAATCAGTAGATTAAACAACATTTCGGAAACTAAGACATCAAATTTATATTTTTCTAAAAGAAAAGATGAAGCAGGGGAAACCAAATTTTACAGAGTGAGACGAACTTACAATTAAATTCATTATTTCTGCCCAAAAATCAGAAAAAACCCCAGTCTCCTGAAACCTTGTAACAAATTTGAGTCGATTACATTAACCAATTTAAGTCAATTAAACAACATTTGTAGTGTATAGGGACTCACCCTTGCATAGAGGCTTTGGGAATCGGTGGCTGTTCCTTTTAGCTCTTCATTTGCCACTCAAGTTGAGAGGAACCTCTGTTGGCCTCAAGCTTGAAGGAGCTCTGTCTGTTGAGCCGGTGGTATTGCAGTCTTCTTCATTGTTGGTAATTGTCACCTGCCCGCTCTTCTTTGCCTTTATGTTCCTCTTGTTCATTTGAACCTGCATTGAATTTAGGATGCTCACATAAACTAACTCCTGCCTCATTTTATTTTTTTGAAAGAAATGGTAACATTCGATAATTAAGTATATTTTATACAAATGCATAGGAGTGGAGCATCCATTCCTAAGAATTGTATATTCAGATATGGTGATGAGGAGATGACGGCAATAGTGCACTACTTGAGAACGTGGAGGCGGGTCACGATTTGTGGTCAAGACGGATAATGTGGTTCTTCTCCTTAAAAGAGTGGAAATGTGAAAGAACTTTTTGATTGCGCCTCAACAATATCAATTGTACTTGAACTGTTAGATAATTATAGTCGGTGATACCATCACTGTTACTCTTTGAATCCCTTGGTATTAAGTTGATATTAAAAAAATCTTTTTGCTTTTAGTTACTGATTGTTTCCAAATCGCAACCACAATTTTCGAGAATTAATACCACATGTTATAAGTTTAGTCCCTTCAACCAACAGACTGATATCTGAGAAGGGATAAAATCACACACATATAAATCAAATTTAAAATTTTACATCACACTTAAATTATAATTAAATAAAGTAAATATACTGTATCGTACCGCAATTACAGAAGCAAGGATTTTAAAATGCCACAATATTTAACAACTACTATTCACAATTCTTAAAAAAATGAGTAGAAGACTAGCCTGTACAAAGCATCGATGAATCACTTCCAAAATAAGATTCACAAAATCTGAAAACAGCACCTATCCAAAGCAAAAAAGAGAAAAATTGGGCAAGAACAACAAAATGCAACAAACAAACAAACAAAATTTGAAAACAACAAAATCCAACAATAAAATAACCAAATCCATAATCGAAAAGCAAATGAATCACACCCACCACTGACCGCCTTTAGTCTTCAAAAAAACTTTAAGAAGCTTCAAGCTTTAAGCTTATTTGGTAGAATCCACAACTTAAATTTACACCCCCCTTTTCCCACACCTTCTAGTAACCAAACAGACCATATAACACCCAAACCCCAAATAAATAAAAAATTAAAAAAATAACCAAGAGGGAGACCAACCTTTTCCTCTCTGACTACGGTCCAAGAGACCCAGAGAACCGTAGCGATGCAAATTGCTACTGCAATCATGAAAAATTAAAATTAATAAGAATCGTTCGAATCATATTACAATGCATGCCAAACCACAACATCTGATAATCAATAAATTCAACGAAATTTAAAATGAAGTTCAGCAGCTGGGACAAAAATAAAAACACAAAATACTAACTCAAGCGCCTGCACATATAAACACCACATAAAAATTAAAAAAAAAAAAAAACGAAAACAACGGCAGAGACTCTTATGTAAAAATTCAACATGCATCGTTCTTTTAATTCCAACACAAAAACAACAAAAATTTCTGAAAAAATACCCATACGAATTCAACTTAAATCCCAAAATCCAATCCCCAAAACAAATCATAAATTTCACGAGATTCGAACCTAAGATCTCTCACTTACAAGTGAAGATAAATATCACCAGACCGTAGTACTGAGTGACCACTATAGTCTATGAAATGAATTTTGGGTGAATTTTAATTATTTTATTTTTAATAATGCACTAGCTGAAAATATTCATTTACGTGTGTGTATATAGGAAATTTGATTTACGTCAATAAATAGTTTAATATTTGGGCATAGGTTGCTTGCAATATCAATTTCTAAAATAGGTTAATAGAAATAATTTTATTATTCAATTATGATCAATACGAACTTTCCATTCCAGCTTAGTCATGAACCTTTCTTTTAAAAATACAATCGACTAAAATGTTGATTAAGTCGGTCGTACTATTGAAAATATTCATGCTCTATAACAAATTACCCCAAAATTTTAAGGGTAAGTGGTAATTTATAAAACAATTAATCAAGGGTACGTACACAAAATCGTGCATGAATGAGAGAAAGGGGCCTCAAAAAACTCACACGGGAAATTTTCTAGCGAAGGGAAAAGAAACCTCACACGCCCAACAATTACAATCTTCTCGATCGTCGAAGACTCATCCAAAACGTAAGGCTTGTACTCTTGAAAACTCTATCGTGCAATTGGATGGTCTCTTTTCCATTGCATGATCATAGTACATAATCAACCTTTAATCCGAGAAAATATTATATTTTAAATTATATAGTCATTACAGTTTGGCGACAGATTAGTTAATTAAAATAATCAGTATAGTTCGACACACTTTTACATATTACTAATTACTAAAAGGAATTAACTTTGCTCTTCAATTGATGAAGAGTTCCTTCTCGATTCACTATATAGTCGATGGCCAATTCACGAAACTTCATGCTTATGATCGAAATTATGTGATAAAATATGAGATTGTTAGTCATCGAATTGTATAAAAACATATAGACAGATTCAGTAAAAACATTAAAAATTATCTATGTATTTGCTACAATTGATTAACTAAAAAATATTTTTAATTGAATTTTTGTATACTTATAATTAAAGAGCATTTATAATATGAATAATTATGATTATAAACACAAAGATCTATGAATCGGTCACGAAGTAAATTGAGGAGTAATGAAGAGCCAAACATTGGTATTACCTGAAATGCGTTTAATGGGCCCAAACTGACTAAAGCCCACAACGGCCTCAACAAAACCCATACCCATTTCCTCCTCATTTCCACATCCCGAAACGGCAGAAGCCATTTCCGAAACAGAAACCAAACCCTCTCCCCAAACTCCACCCTCTCTCTCTCTCTCTCTCTCTCCGACTCTGCGAGTCCCGAGCCCCACTCTGCCACCATGCTGCGCCGAGCCACGACCCTATCGACCCGATCCGCGATCCCCTCAGGGCCCATCCCTTCTCCACCGACGTCGCTGCGACTGCCCCAGCCGATTCTACTTCTGGAAAGTGGTGCCTCACATAGTAGAACCCCCCAAGACCCCATTGACCTTCATGAAAGCCTCGACCTGCAACCCCGTCGTCGATCCCCACTAAGCTCAATGTCAACTTTCGGGCAAAGAGGTCAGATTTCGATATAAATTCCATTTCCTCTCCTTCATCAGACTTGAGTAACATAGCTAAGTGTGTAATGCATTGCTCATGTGCATAAGCAAGGTAAGTACATCATGAAATATTTAGTGTTGGCCTTAGACAATCATTGAGAACCTTCTTTACTATCCTTTTTTCACTGCATTTCTGACATTGATAGACGGAACTGAAACTTTTAGCAGAACTTGCTTCTGATAGATTAAAATAATATGGAACTAAACGCAATGATTAGTTGCTTGACTAATTTTAATTTTGTTTGAGTTCCACCTGTATAGAAAGTAAAAATTAAAATTCAAGTCTTTTTCCGTCGTTCAATTTTATGACCCAAAGTCTCTTCCCAAATTGGCATATGGCCTTGATGGGTGGACTTGTTTCTCTTTGTTGTTGTGCTTCAAGCATTTGTTTGCCGTCGTGGCACCTGTTTTTTGTTTACTTGTTGAGGTTAAGGATTGACGAGGGGTTTCTGGCGGCTTTCAATTTTGGGGACTTTTGTTGTGGCTGTTTTTGCATTGGCATATGGCCTGTTTGTGTATCATGGGCAGGTAATCTCTCAGGCTCTGCCCTTTTGTTTTTTAAATGATTATTTGCAATCTTCGTATTAGTCTAATCTGCTGCTATGAAGCAATCTTACAGCATATTAACATTTGCATGTGACTTGTCGCTCAAACAAAGAAGAGCTTTGGATTTGTTTTCCATCAAAAATGGGATTTGAGGGGAGCTGAATATATGTTAATACTTTGCAAACAATCAGTAAGCGACTTCTAGTTGTGCCATCTCTTTGTACTGTGTTTTGTGTATCTTACTATTGGAGAACTAGACCATCTGGAATCGTATCTTTATTGACAGAATACCAAGCAAATAGGGATTCTTTCTGCTGTCATAAAAGCAGTTAAAATCTCAAAGTAGAGCAGCTTGAAATAATTACTTAACTGAAGCATCTGCATTAGGTTTGGCAGGGTAGAAACTTGTAAATTGAATGTTGGTACTCATGGTTCTCATAAAGTTATAAACCATGCAAGAATGGTGAAGGATGTGATGAGCCATCTCTGTGTGGCCTAGAAGTTAGTTTCATTGATGAGGTTTGGATTAGGTAGACTAACTGAAACCTCATTACAGAATCTGAGCTCACACTCAAAGTTGGTTTGAATGGTTTGGTTAGATCCTTAATTCCAATCAAAACTCATTAAACTAATTATAGGTGCAAGTAAGCCTATTAAACTGATTATCATTTCATTTTTCACCTACGGTATTATCATTTCATTTTTCATCTACGCTCTCCCCTTTTCAAGCCATAAATGGTGGTTTTTTGATCTAATAATTGGTCGTCTTTGGTTATAATTTTTTTCCCTTGTTTGTCAAATAATATGAGCACACCCATTTTGAAAAATCCTGGCTCCACCCTTGCTTGTGTCCATCATTTTGCATTAAGAACTTTACATTTTACCACCTTTTTTCGGTGGTATGGTATGGACAGAGAGTAATTGGAGGAATTTTTAGGGAGAAAGGGGCGAGGAGGTGGATCACTTGTGGTGTAGGGTTTGATTTGGGTATTCCCTTTGGTGCCGGATCTTCAGAGTTTTGGTATAGTTCTTTTGAAGCTATCTTTAATGATTGAAAAGCTATTTTGCTTTAGCTTTTTTCTTCACTTGGTATGATAAAATAATTATGGTTATCCTTTTATTTCTTGTAGAGTAGTAGCTTAGAATGATAAGTGGGCGTATAAAAATGAAATGAATTTTTCTCTTTAAGTATCTGTTTCCACAATATTCGGAGCTAATAACATTTTTATATGTATATCCATTTCTTGACGTTTCCTGGTGATGATGTAGGATGCTTTCTATAGGATGGATGGCCTCAAGTTTCCTAAATATCTGTTGTATGGCCCTTTATCTATAGTAAGGATTGAACATAGTTAGGAAGGAGAGGGATGAAAATTGAATCTCCTGCCACAAACCTTCAAACCTTAAAATGTTGATGAAATGAAAATGTAGGAACATAGATATTCCACCCAATCTACTGTTACTCATATTTAATAAAATGAAGCGAGGGAATTAACTACGCCAAGATGGTTATCCATTAATGTTGCTCTCTGATCATTTAATAACAATTTGCACGCATCATGGACAAGTCATTTAATTTTCTTGTGCCTCTTATCTTATGCCATCATATTTTATTCATGTGTAGGGCATTGATTGTTCAACATTACCTTGAAGATGCATCAAGTTATCCATCGCATGTTTCCTTTTGGCAGGGGACTTTGCCGTGCCTGTTGGGCGGTCACCAAATTTTTTGGTGTTCTATATCATACTAGATAAAGTGCTTGCTTTCGTTCTTGGAAGACTTGATTCAACATTCAGGCACCAGCAGCTTCATTCACTGGTGAGCTAGTTGGGGATTCATGCCCTTTTGCTGTATTAGCTCCGGTAATTCTCAATGGTCAACTGGAAGGAGGTGCAATATAATAGGATAACATTTTAGTTTATCAAATCAAATGGGGAAACACAAGTCCTCGGTTGGATGGTGCTGCTTGTTGACAGTTCCTACATCATGTAATTATGAATAGGTGGTAGGTCTAGGCTGTTCTGGTTCTTGTAGTCAGCTCTCTGTAAACCTTACGCTCTAGAACTAGCAAAGCAATTAAGTTACTAAAGACTTCTGAATGCCCTATTCATTTGTTTAGCTTGATCATATGACTGAGCGGAAGGAAGAAAGCTCTTGATTGATGGATATAATATATTCTATTTATCGTATTCAGAACTAGTTTATTTTACTTGATAGATACAGTTTTTTATTTTTTCATATTCTTAATGTTTTTGGGTTCTAATGTTTTGTGAATTGATGAAATAATAGGTTACCCCTGTGACAATCTTTCCTGGTTCTGATTGCCTTATCTCCTTGTCTCATTACAGCTTGGAGACATCCACAGAATCGTTGATTGCAAGATTGGTAGCCTATGCATATATACTTGAGGGTTTATGTTTCGGTGGCATGCACATGAGAAGGCATCACTCAACTTTGTCGTCCGTCCCCCTTGCTATTGTCTCAGTGCAGAGTTTGGATAAAGCGAGGCAGGCATTACTTCTTGTTATCAATTGGTATGCTTCTTCTTGCTTTTATTTCTTCGCAGAGAAACGAGGGGAGATTTGTTTGAGTGGGGGTTATCAGCTTTAGCATAGCTACCAATCTTTATTAAAAAGGTTTCAATACATCTTCAAAACTTCAATGTTAGGGAGTCTTGACTAAGATCACTGAAACTGAGTATTTGTAATTGATGGAAGGAAAGAACAAACCTTTGCATACAACACCCGAGCCCTGAAAAAATCATTAAAATATCTGATTTGACCTGGTATTCTACAATTATATGATTGGATCTCCACAATATTTGTAATGAGAAGATAAGGCACATGTTTAATTTTGTAGAAATCCTCTCCTCCTTCCCCAACCCTACTACAGAATCTCTGACGCATATATGCGATTGTTTACCTGCCACTGGCAATGATCTTTCATTTGCTACTTATACACTAATACTTTTTGTGCCAAGTTTTCCTGCCACTCATTGTTCCGAGAGATTTTTCAGTGTGACCGGAACACAGAGTGGTACATCACATGTCACTATACAAATTGTGGGATATGTGTGTTAAAAAGTTAATAACTTCGAAAATAAAAAATTTCATCTCTTATACAAGAACACATGGTGTACCACCCGTATTCAGGTCACAATGAAAAATTTCTCCACTGTTATCGCTTGTATATGAAGCCCACTAGTATCCAATAAGGGTTTTATTGCTGTTACTCATCGGCTAACGGTGTAGCCCTTGAAACGGCAAACTCTGGAAAGAAAAAAGATGATTTTTGATCGAAGAGACGTCCTGTTGCAGCTGCCCAGGAATGAGGGTTTGTTAATGGATGGGTTCACTGGAGTTATCTGGTTGGCATGTTGGTTGTTGAGATTTGGGGTCAGTTTCTGCATCCCATCATATTTGGTGATAAGCTTCCTTTTATACCCCTCATGCTGATCTCAACATATTGTGGATTAGGGATTATGTACTCTTTCATTTGCCAATTAAAATGGATTCTTCATTTATGATTGTTCAGGTTTTGATATTATCTTATTTATAATTAAAGAGTTTTCGTGCAATTCGACGACCTCTTATCCATGCCATAACCATAATATACCATAATTAACCTTTTAATCCGACACAAAATCATACTTTTAATTATATAGTCAGTATAGTCCGGCAACAAATTAGTCAATCTGATTAAAAAATGGAGTTTTAATGAAAAGCCCGCGATACTGTTCACTTTAACGAAAAACTACTTTTTTACACTAAAAAGTCAAACTTGGTACTATTTACTTTACCCTTTATTTTGTCCTTATCGTTAAAACTTAAAGTTTTCAAGCCATTTTCATTAGTTTAGCAATTAAAATAACCATTATAGTTTGACATACTTTCACGTATATTACTAATTACCAAAAGCATTAATAATAGTCTATTTGCTAATAAACTTTAGTTTTAATTTTAATTCTTTTGTAGAGATATCATTAAAGAGTATTTACAATGTGAATAAATTTCAAGTATAAACACGAAATTCAATGAATCGTCCACCAAGTAAATTGAGAAGGAATAAGGAGTCGAACATTGTTATCACGAAAATACGTCTAATGGGCCCAAACTAACTAAGCCCACAACAGCCTCAACAGAAACCATACCCATTTCCTCCATTTCCACATGCCAGCCACTTCCGAAACACAAACCAAAACCTCTACCCAAACTCCGCCCTCTCGACTTTTGCAAGTGTAAATACTATGTCCGCTTCTTTCTCTCTATCTGAGAGCATTTCTCACCTCTCTGTGTGAGTTTTTCCATCGCTACTTTTTCTCCACAGCCCTCGGCCCTAGCTCTAGCAAGGGTCGGTGGCAGTCTTCTGCTTTTTCCTTGTTCTTTTCTCTTTTTGTTTCCTCCTGCTTCAATTTTCCACTGCCTACCTTTCTTATCCACCTTGGTCTTCCACCTTTTTTTTGCTTTCGATATACCCTCACCTCTGTTCTCCTTCCACTTCCATGGCTCTCATCTATCCCTCTCTCTATTTCTCCCATTTCTTCCACTCCCACTTCGGGTTGGCTCCATCCTTCCTCGCTGCTTCCTCTTTTCCGATCTGCAATCTCCCTTCTTCACAGCACTCAGTTGTGGTTCTTTTGGAAGGTGCGTAGAGTTTTTACTCAGGTGTACAAACCACCACCTTCCACTTGCTTGCCCTTATTGGCACTGTCATTGGTGGGTTCTCCACCAGCTTCTTTCGTATTCTGGTTGCGTTCGGCACGGTGGTTGTTGCAGGATGTAGGAGTCACCATCTTCTTCTTTTCTAGGAGGTGGATGCTTGATGGTGGTCCGGGGCGACGGTTTGTGCTGACGGGGATGCTCTGTGTAAGCAGTGGCGGTGTCCACAAAAGGCTAGGGCTTTTTGTCTGTGGTGTTTTAGTTTTTAGGCTCCAATTAGTGTTTTGGGCCTTGTGTTGTGTTACTTTGGGTCCTTTTGATTTTGTTGTGTATCACTTGTTTTGAACCTCCTGTGTTTAGTTGTTTGTTTGTAAGTGCACCTTTGACAAAAAAAAATAAAAAATTTAAAAATTTTGAGTTTTAATAATAAGGACACAATAAAAGATAAAATAAATAGTATTAAAATTAATTTTTAACGTAAAAATATGATTTTTGAACCTACGGAGTTTTTCCCGAAAAATAACTCCACCCTCTCTCTCCGACCCTGCGAAACCCGACCGACCCTTCACTCCGCCACCATGCTGCGCCGAGCCACCACCCTCTTGACC
>JAOEHR010000479.1:6227806-6239632 GCA_025448175.1 Aronia arbutifolia
ATTGGTAAATGGGTATGGAAATCAGACTTGAGTAACATAGCTGGGTGAGATGGTGCATGGTTGCATGCCAAAAAAAATATCATTGTCCCATTGGCAGTTGAATTTTTAGTTTTCAACCTATGTGATTTGTGTAATGCATTCATCATGTGCATAAGTAAGGTAAGTACATCATGGAAGCATTCCTCATGTGCATAAGTAAGGTAAGTACATCATGGAATATTTTATGTGTCTTAGTTTTATTTGCCTCATTTGGAGCTAACTTTGGATTTATCCCGGTATAGCGAAATGAACCTTTCTTTTTCATAAATAAGAAAAGTTGTTGGTGTTGCATTTTGAGATCAATGTGCTCTTCATTTTTTAACATTTGTGTTATCCTCAGTTTCATAGTAGACTTGCATATTTAGTGTTGGCCTCAGACAATCATGGAAAACCTTCTTTACTATCCTTTTTTCACTACATTTCTGACATTGATAAAGGGAACTGAATCTTTTAGCATAACTTGCTTCTGACAGATTAAAAGAATATGGAACTAAACACAATGATTAGTTGCCCGACTAATTTTAATCTCAGAAAAAATTAGTTTTTTTCCTTCGTTCAATGTTATGACCCAAAGTCTCTTCCCAAACTGGCGAGTGGTAGAGAGTGGTTAAGTTCACGTCCATGGTCCATCTTCTGATATCTTTCAAAACCATATTTTTAAAGATGTGCTTGTTACCTTTTTTTAGTCCCAAAACTACTGTTTTGCCAGACTATAAAAAAAACTAGTGTTTGTTGAAGAATGATGAGCAACAGATGCCCCTTGCTTTGACAGAACTCGATAATGTAACAGTCAACTTTTTTTAGTGGATGAGCCCCACCATGTCATTTGCCAAACATTATAACTATGTTGAGACTGAAACTTTTTAGAATTAACATTATCTGTTGAGTGTGTGTAATTCAAAGATGCGATGGCAAGGGTATTAAGTTGTGTTTATATTTGATTATATATCTGCAGATTCTGAAACAGAAATACAAAGATGATATTTGTACCATAAGTTTTACTTTTTACGATTCATGTCTTAACAGGTGGACATGGTCATAATACCAGCAACCACTGGCCATATGGGTGTTCTTCCTGCACATGTAGCAACAATTGCCGAGTTGAAACCCGGGGTCATGTCAGTACATGAAGGAACTGATGTCACAAAATATTTTGTCAGCAGTGGTTTTGCATTCATCCACGCCAACTCTATTGCAGACATAATTGCTGTAGAGGCTGTCCCTCTTGATCGTGTCGATGCAAGTCTTGTCCAGAAGGGGCTTGCAGAGTTCACCCAGAAGCTCAACTCAGCGTCGACTGACTTGGAGAAAGCTGAAGCCCAGATTGGAGTTGATGTGCATAGTGCCCTCAACTCTGCTCTCACCGGCTAGTTTTACTAGTCTTTGTGATGTTGATTTAGTCCGTTTGTACCCTCTGTCACATCTTTAAGGTGCTGCAATTCGACACTGATCGGTCTCTTGGAGCCAATATTTTCTCCAAACTGTCGTTTTTGTTTCTCTTGTAGTTCTTTGTTGAATGTGGAATTGGTGAAAAAATAATACTGGAATTTGATATTCTTGTTTCATACAAGAAAACGAAAGGAAGCTAATATTTTTTGTTCTACAAGTAATTACAGAAATAATTCCAGTCTCCTGGACTCAATTGCAAAGTGGCTTTCAATCCCAATATCCCATAATTCCAATGGATTTATAAGCAATTATGTGTAGTGTGTAAAGGGTCACTTATTCTGTTTCGAAGAATGAAGAAAGCAAGAAAATGAAGGGACTATTCTGGCCATGGACAAATTTGTATAGGGCAGCCGGAATTATGTAGAAGGGTGGTGCTATCGAAATATTCATTTTTATTTCTCAAACATTCTCTTAATTTTCGGCTGTTAGATCGAATAACTGCTTTGATGACTTAGACAATTGGCAAATAACTAAAAGACTGACCCTTAAACGCCTATAAATAGGTCTTTCGACTCCTCACAAAGGGTAGACATTTTTTTACCTCACTCAAAGTGCTTCGTTTACCCTCTTCCTCACATCCTGACTTGATCGTGGGAACACTTGGGCTGCTCACGCCGTCAAGGGCAACTTCGGTATTTAGAACTCATAATTTCTTGTTTTGAATGAATGAAAGTGGAATATTTAACATTTTTTTAGTTGTGTAATCCCTGCCCCTCTCGAATTAGAAAATTTTTAATTTTAAGAATAGCCAAATTTCACTCTCGTATTCGTGCTTCATAGCAGTACACACAATACCGAGCACCACATGGCACTTTACTTTTTTGACTTAAAAAATACTTGCTTTTACCGATTGCAAATCCAAAAAATGAACTTTGTTATGTGCTTTTATTTTTCTGCATTTTATGACCACATCTACAAGTTTCAAGTTCATTGTATTTCTCTTGTTTTAAATTTCTTTTCAGTACTGTTACTTAGTATTACGATCTAGTAATATTCTTCTTTATTTGTAAATAAAAGACCTTAGATTCATTCTCACCCAAAAGAAAATTTGAACCAACATTATTGCAAGTTCATTATGAGATTTAGCACACTCTCCCACCCTCTCAGTATAATAATATCGTTTGTAAAAAAATAAAAATAAAAATTCTTTTTAGTTCTAACCAAGTTAAAGAGAGATTACTCAAAGTTAGTCATTGTCGATGTATTATTTGTATTATATTTTTAATAATTTTTGTTTTAGTGCTACACGTTACACATTTTTTTAATAGAAGAGAATACACATTATTGAATGCACACATAAGCATTGGACCAAAAAAAATCAAAAGTTTATATAACGCATTATTTGTATTGTATTATTTTTCCAATATTTTTTGTCAGTGCTCCTCGATACGGTTGATTATTCTTTGTCTAAAATCTCACAAAGAAACGTGTGTAGTTTTAATATTGTTAACAAATGTTGAACCAATAAATAAATAAATTGACATTGAAATCATAACTCACAGATTCTTCCCAAGAAAGCAGAAACACAACAAAACTTTTAAACATATCTAGGAACTTTCTTGGGTGTTTTATAGTATCGGTACTCTGAATGTTTAACCTGTAAACTACAAACGTTAGGATTTCATCGGTTCAAGCATTAGTATTTGATACTCCGAAACACTCACGAATTTTTTATATGTCAAACACTTTGTAAACACATGCACTGCACACAGCGTAAAGTGCACATTTTGCAACTCACATCTCCCTATACTTAATCACTTGATGCAAATAGCATTTTTCTTTTAAGAAAATCTAACGAAAAATTTAAAAAGATTATAGTTTTAATGAAGAATAACAAATAAATGTGTAGTGAATAATTTCAAGAAAAGATATAAATATGTTTTTTCGTTAAAAATGAACAGTACCGAAAATGTTTAGTTAAAACTCACTTTTTTTATCGATTGAAGAAGCAACCGATGACAAAAATTCAGTTCAACAGCTCCTTCAACAAACCACGTGGTATGGTCCACGTGGAGAGAAACCAAATGGGAATTACGGAACCACCAAATAATTGGAACCCCTTCGAGCGTGGGACGTTCTCCACCGTCGATTCTCCACCCCGAAAATCGTGGCCATTCCAAGAACATAGTGCATGCAAACTTATGTCTCTTTTCACAGCCACTTGCCACGTAGCACGTGTGATAATCTATGGTGCTGCGCTGGTGGGTTTTTTTAGGGCACACGTGTAACGGGCACAAAAGGAAGGAGCTGCCCGTGGGGCACGGCCCGTAGTTGTGGGCCCGGGGAAGACAAGGACCTTGGAAGTAGAGCCAGCATGGTCCTGAGTCAGGTGGGTCCCCCTTAGAAGGTTTTGGTGGGTGTGGGTCCCTTACGAGTCACCTCCACAGTTGGGTCTTAATTTCACTGTTGTCTTCTTATGGGCTTTTGGGGCCCAGCGTTTGTTAATTATATGCCCTTCCGTGTTGACGAGATTTACGAAGTTACACTGTAGAGGCTAGAATGGTGTTTTTCTATCATGCGTTATGTTGGTGGTGCTGTTGTAATTAAGAAAAGAATACAAGGATAACTTGGAAAGAGGGTTATACTTTTGGATTCTTTTCTTTATTGTCCCAAAGCTTCTACAAATCCTTTTGTAACCCACAAATCTCTTTTCATTTTTCAGTTCTTGTAGTATTAACTTGCAATTAGAACTTACCTAAGATGTTATTGAACTAATTGAGTTACCAATATTTTTATGATATGCAAAAGATGATGAGTTTGTAGTGCATATGAAAAAGAGTAATTTGCCGATTATTTTGGAATTATTTTTTTAACATAAGTGTTATTCTTATTCTAAATTATGCGAAGCGAGGAGAATTATTATTAAGAAGAAGGGAAAAGGTTCGAAACCATCACAATAATTAAGAGTGGGGAGGAGTTTCGAACCTGGGATGTTTCGGTGGATAACCAACACCCTATCCACTACGAAATCACACTAAGAGGGGAAATATGATTTGAACTCATAACGCAGTAGGTTAAAGAGAAATGACTAACTAGCAGAGCCATCCACCACTTGCATTTCCTGGATTATAAATCAAGTGAAAAATTAACTCCATTAGTTATTTTTTAAACAAAATAAGTCTTTAAAGTCATTAAAACTGTTAATTTTCGGTGTAACTTTAGTTTTGAAACTATTCCATATAATAAGTCACATGGTTTGCATTTGACATACTTTAGAGAGTAATAATGTCATTTACTTGATGTTAGATCCATATATCAATGAAATTATGTTTGATTCGACAAACACATTACATGCCTAGTAAAAGAATTAGATCAATTATCAGTAATTTGAAACATTAAACTTAAGACCTCTCAAACATAAAACTTAAGACCTCTTAAACCCCAACGATCCTCCTCTCTTCTAACAACTAGCATTTTAAGTTACTAACGCTATTATTTGTCAAAAAAAAAAAAATTCCAAATCGCATCACCAATAGATTTTGCTTGGGAGCTAGATATCATATCATATCATACTCCAAGCTCACATGCACTATTAATAGTTAATCCTAAAGGATACCTTGAAACAAAGAAAGAAAAGATTCCCACATACTTCCCCAAATTGTGTCCCTTAATACTCAAAAAAGGAACACATAAATACAATAACCATTAGTAAAATAGTAATTGGTACTAATCTTAGCAAACACAAATGGAAGTGGTACTAATACACTAATTAACCTCCCTCATCACAATGGTCCAGGGGAAGAGAACCTCCAATTAAAAGGAATACTATTTTTTATGGATGTACTAAAAACACCCAACACAAAAGGGACCAGATGCAAAAAAGGAAAAAACTAATGTAGCAAAAAATAAATAAAGGAAAAAGTGGTTCTAGAAACAGATGCTGATGCATGCACTGCACTGCAGTGCAGCCAATAGATTAAGCCCCGTGGAATCTCGATGGGTCCAATCTCGAAAACCACCACCCATTGTTTTCTCCATAATCTCCATCATGCAGAAAGCTAAATTCCAGTGCTTCTCAGGTCACAATACTCTCATCCTCCCAGATAATCACAACCCTTGATTTTGCATAACGGTCTGGAAGTTGACTCAACTGAAGAGCTTGATTGCTTTACCACATTTCTTCCACATAGACTCACAAAGCAGCTTATCCCCCCAAGTCCACTGAACAAGTCTTTATATAGGGCAGGACTTTCCCCTCTAATTTCTCCCCCCACTCATTCACTTTCTTGTTCTTGGCACCAAGTTTGCAGCAAGCTCCAAATTTGTAGCAAACTAGCAACCGGTCCATCGATCTTTTCTCTTGAAGAATGAGGATCGGCATGTTCTCCTACACCACTTACGAAGATCAAACAAACGAGCCTCACTTCCTTGACGCTTGTCATCTTTGTAGAAAACCACTTGGAAACAACTCGGACATCTTCATGTACAGGTAATTTTATGATCCAGTTTGTCAGAGCAGTGTGCCGCCGCACTGCGGTATCTGCTAGATTAGATTAGGGTAGTTTAGAATATCGTTTTTATCCGTTTTTGTTTATGTGAATTTTGGTTTTCCATGTCCTGATGGGGATTTGGAATTATTTTTATCAGGGGTAACACACCGTTTTGCAGTAAAGATTGTAGGCAAGAACAGATAAAGTTTGATGAGAACAAAGAGAAGAGCTGGAAGCTTTCTTCCAGCAGAAGAAAGTCAGATCCCAACAAGAACTCCACCCCTAACAAAACTGTACGGACAGGGTCTGTTGCTGTAGCCTGATTGATCTGAGTCTGAGAGATTATTGGTGGAGATTGTTATCAAGATTTCAGATCATTCCACGTGGCAAGATCATAGTGGAGGTGATCAAGGTTGACTGGGTATTGTGATTTGTAAAGGTGAGGAGGTGGGTGAGGGGCTTGAAGGAAAACGAAGTAAATAGGAAATTGTGGCCGATTGGAAAATATAAAATTATGGAGGAGAAATCAAGAAAAACCCACCAAGAGAATTTTGTTTTTGTTTTTTTTTTTTTTTCGGTTGAGATGTTACAAGGCAAAGAGCATCCTTTGAAATGTAAGGGATGGTTAATTTGTAAAATTTTGATAGTGATCGATCATCTTTGTTTACTTCTCAAGGGATGTTGGTTGATACATTGATGAAAAGTCCATTCAAACAGATTGTTGTATGATTTTGTTTTGTATTTTTTTTTTATTACAAACGAAATTCTGCGCTAGTTTAAACAATAAAAAAAGAAAGAAAGAAGAGTTTAAAAAATGAAAGGAAAAAGAAGAGAATTTTAACGAAAAGTTATTGATATTGTTCGCTTTAATAAAAAATGATATTATTTACTTTATTTTTTATTTTGTTTTTATTATTAAAATTTAAAAATTTTATGTCTTTTTTATTAATTTTTTTTTATAAAAAAAACTCTTTTAACAATCAGGTTCACCTCTTGTTTTAATCTTTTAATTTTGATGTAAAGTTTCTCAAATAATGTGACTTTCCATGCCAAAAGAGAAGGAAAAGTAGAAAGTATAAAAGAATAGGCCTTTCCAGCTCTCATCTTTGCCAAAAGCATGGATGTCGTGATCGATCGTTACAAAATATCTTAACTTCTTTTTTTCTTTGTTTTAATAAAATTCGATTGCAAATTTTGCACATACACCACTTGGACAAAATATCTTAACTTCTTTTTTTCTTTGTGCACATACACCACTTGGACAATTAGGGTTTCTGCAAATATCCCCTAAAGATTTGTTTTTGACAACTAACCATGATTCTACTTTTAATGCAAATTTAAAGTTTTCATGAAGGAAATTTTAAATGTTTTTGGAACACGGTTCGATAGATAAAGTGAATTATTACAATTGATTGAAAATTTTATTTTCAAGTTTTTAATCAATTATATTACTTAGCTGTGTGTTTGACACATTTAAAAATCTATTCGTTTTCATGAGAAATTCAATTAAAAATCCTCGCATGTTGCATAATAGGAGATTTTTTTCCTTTATTAACACGACTTGGGGTAAGATTTTTATTTTTTACTGGAAAGTAGCAATTCCATTCAAAACAACCAAAAGGCGAACAGCACAAGTACAAAATGACTAATGCTAGAGACTAAACTTTATAAATTATATCACATGAGAGTTAATGATTAAATTATTACTTAAATGTTAATTAATGTTCTTATTTTTTTATTAGTAATATATCATTTAGTTTGTAAATTTAATCAATAAATTTAATATACCTAACATTACTCATACATACAAGTCGACCAAAATAAACAAAACTCGGAGACTGATCAAACAAGGAGCAGTTTCAAAACCTAAATAAATTTAAAAAAAAAAAAGCCCAGTCTACATCTTCCCCCATCGCCATTGGCGTCTCTCTCTCTGCCTAGAGTCACCATCTGCCACAACCACCCACCAAAACAATATCATAACATCAAAAAACTTGGAAAAAAAAGAGAAAGGATTTCAATTGCGGGGTCCATAGCGACCTGGTTGCAGAGAATCAATCCCGACCGCCGGTCCTTCACTTCTCCCTGTCATTGTACGAACCAAAAGCCAACCGCAGATAAGACGAATTGCAGAGAATCGAAATTTTTTTTTGAGATGCAGCTGGGGTTTGGGTGGATATGGCGTGGAAGATGCAGATGGGCTTTTTTATTGTCTTTGTTTATTTATTTGTTAAATTATTTTATTTGACTTCTAATTGGTTTTGGAATTTAAAAAAAAAATTACTTTTTCTTGTATCATCCACGTTATGTTAACTTATTGGTTATATAAGCTCTGTGTTCCATGTCATCAAATTAACAGAAAATTTAAAGGATTTTGATGGCAAAGACCACATTGATGCGCAGTGATAAAATTCAGGATCTAGCTAGATTAATTGATTTGCAAATTAAAATGTTAAAGTGATGAGTTATGTCAATTTTAAAGACAATTTATTATAAAAACCCTATAAATAAGTTTGCAATTTCTCAAATTAAAATTAACACGAGTGCTCGTTGGTTTCTTTTCCTTTTTTTCTTTATGAAGAGAAATAATATGTCAACATTGAGTGGGTAGTATGGAGTTGAAGAATTTCAGGCTTTGCCGGTTGGTAATCTTTTGGTTTATAAATCTTGTTTTCATTGTACTATCATGATGGCACACATAATAACCAAACCAAAAAAAAAAACCCTGATACACCAAGCAAATAGAAAACACACAAAAACGCTCACCAAAGTCCTATTTATATGGGAATCAACCCGGTTACAATACAAGTCCAAATATGAAACCAAAATCCAGTCTAGATAGACAAAACATAGCCTAAATGGGACTTCAATTCAAAACACGATATGCGGGTCGACCAGTCGGCATGATCCAATTGATCAGGTGATCAAATCGACTGGTCGTCTTGCAATTGTCTTCTTTGCCACTGCTTTCTCCTTCTTCCGTGTGATTGCTCAATTGATCTTCGCTTCCAAATTCATGTTCGGCACTTCAAATTGAGAGCTAGTTTCACAACACTACACGACCCTTATTTTTTTATGCATTAGATTAAACAAATCAAATGAGAATCAAGGGTCATAACTAAAAGTAAGTGTGACCACCGTCACCTTTAGTACCATTTTATCATCACCTAGCCGCTACCACGAGCACTTCACCGCCACGGGTACATTTCCATGACCATCAACCTCCACTCCTATCGTCATCTTGCCATCACCCCCCATTGTCAACACCATTGTTGTCGTTACCATCCCACAACTACAGCTTTAACCACCACCAACACCGCCACCGCCGCGACCACCCATCATATGCACCGTCTCCACTATCCACCATCATCATAGCCACCACCACCATCACTTGTCAATTACCACCTCTCATTTATTTATTAGTACATTAAATTCTATTATACTTTTAGGCCTCGTTTGACAGCTTGGACTGTACTGACTACTTTTGTCGGATAGAATAAATAGTCGTCGAATAGTACTGAGTAAATTAGTCGGGTGTTGTCTCGAATTAACTTGTGCATCGAATGATATGTCGAACTATAATAATTTTTTAAAATAATTTCACAAAATGTTAACATGTAAAAAAGGAAAAAAAATAGAATAAATAAAACATCATTACACAGAGAAAATTTAAAAAATAAAAAATAAAAAAGGAAGGTAAAAAACCCGTCTCTTCACAGTCTTCACCGTCTTCCCCCACTCATCAAATCCCACCCTCCATACGAACCCACTATTGATTCACCAACCAAAATAAAAATCGCAGAAATTATTGACTACACTTGAATTTTAAAGTCCATTAAAATCCTATAAAATCCTAATTTGACTACACCTCCTAAATATTTTCAATGGTAATAAACCAACATTTTATCATCGAAGCCCAACACCTCATCGGAGCCCAGCTCCCTTCCTCGTTGTCCTCCTCTTCGTCGGAGCCCAGATCGAAAGAATTCGAATCATCTTCTTCCTCCTTCAACCCATGAAAAGTTTTGTTATCACTTGTCCAAGATCGAAGGTGAACGGAGGGCGAAAGGAGGAGGTGGGAGGGGTGTGTGTGTGTAAGGAGGAGGGAGGAACATAGATAGAAAGAAAAAAAGAAAAAAGAAAAAAAGAAGACGATGAAGATGAACCTAGGATCCAGACGAGAGAGAGCAGGCAATGTGAGAGAGTGGACGGAGAGTGCTGCGAGAGAGGGACGGAGTGAGCGAGATCCTACCCGACTAATAATACAGAGGTTTTGGTAAGGATAAATAGGCGCGTGGCAAGGGTATAAAATAAGTGGGGCCAGATTACATAATTTGATACTTATTTAATAAAAAATCACCAAACATCCGTTTTGTATTATAATATCGGTGGTCTTGTACGGCGTGTGCCAAACGAGGCCTTAAGTTAATCAAACAAAAAACTTCGAAAATTAAATTCCATAAATTTAGTGATGAGAAATAAATGGGCTTAGTAATTATTTGTGATGCCTAACATTTTGGGGGTGGAGGCCCATTTCTTCTTCATTGCCCAACTCCAAGTCTCAAACTTTCACTCTCCTCCAACAGTCTCTACTTGTTCCACACAGTATAATGTTCGTGCCCTCCAAACCCACCAAACACCCGACCCAGATTTGGGGTCTCGCAGCTTAACCACTGCGGCTCTCAGGCGAGCTCCAATGTCCGCTGACCTCCGTCGCGTGCACCCTTCTCTTAAGGTACACTATCACATTTTCAACTCCTCCCGAATCTTAATTACAAGCTCTCAAAGCTTCGATTATTTTACTTAGTTTTGGCCATTTGCTAATAACCCCACTTCCAAATCCTTGTGCTCTGTAAACTCCAATGAAAGGCGTAAAGTCACGGTTGGGTTGTCACGGATAATAAAGAACCAACAGGGTTATGCTTTGAAGGGTTTTTCCAGACGGTTTTGCCAATTATTTCTTGTAAAAGTTATGAAACTGTTAGGTTGTAGAGAAACTGCATTTGGGTTTTTCAAATTAGCCTTCAGGGATGATAGTGAGGGAATTGTGAGGAGTTGTTGTATTGCTGCACATTTTTTGGCAGGGTATAATATGCGGTTTCTAGCTCTGGATGTGGTTTCGTGTGTGATTGTGCGAATTGGGCCAAGTAGGAGTATAGATTTGGTGGGATTTATGTGGCGAGGTCATTGTGAATATGAGTCAGATTTTTCAGTTCTTGATACTCTTACCAGAGGTTTCTTGAATGCCGAAATGGGTGCAGAGGCATTGGAGGTTGTGAGTAGGATGAGGGAGGTGGGCTTGAAGTCGAGCTTGTCAGCAATTGCGATTCTTTTGAGGTTGTTGATTAGAATTGGTGATTATGGTAGCGTGTGGAAGGTGTTTAGGGATATGCTTCGGAAGGGGCCTCACCCATGTAATTATACTTTTAATGTGATGATTCTTGGGTTTTGTAGAAAAGGGTTGATTACGGTGGGAGAGAGCTTGTTGCATGTGATGTGGAAATTTCAGTGTGATCCGGATGTTATTACGTTTAAGATTCTGATCAATGCAAACTGTGAGAGGGGGCAGGCAGACGATGCACTTCATTGGGTGCATTTGATGATTGCAAGGGCCAGTAAGCCAAGCACCGTTACATTTAGTACCGTCATAAATGCCTTTTGTAAGGAGGGGAATATGGTGGAAGCTAGGAAGCTTTTTGATGGGATCCCAGATATGGGTATTTCTCCAAGTACTACTATATACAATACCATGATGGACGGGCATATTAAGGCAAGGGACATTGACCAGGCCAACATGATCTATGAAGAAATGAGAAACAAAGGCATATCTTCTGATGGCATAACTTTTAATATCTTGATTGCAGGGCATTACAAGTATGGAAGGGAAGAGGATGGAGACCGTTTGTTA
>JAOEHR010000479.1:6481700-6492080 GCA_025448175.1 Aronia arbutifolia
TCCAACTTTTCTTTGATGAAGTGTTGGTCTACTTCAACATATTTGGTTCGATCATGTTGAACTGTATCGTGTGCAATGTTGATTGTGACCTTGTTATCACAATGCAATCTCATAGGCTTTCATGGTGTAAAACTCAAATTTGAAAGTAAATTTCGAATCCAAAACAGCTCACAAATGTCATGGAACATACCTTGAAACTCTGCCTTAGCACTCGATCTGGCAACAACATTCTGTTTCATGCTTCACCAGGTGATGAGATCGCCTCCAATAAATGTGAAATAACCTGAAGTTAAACACGTATCAATATTAGTTTCTGCCCAATCTGCATAGGTATGTCCAGAAACAACTATCATTTGAGAACATCAGTCCCTTCCCCGGAGCAGGCTTTAGGAATCTCAAAATACGGTCAGCATCACTCCTATGTTCAATACTAGGAGCATGGATGAATTGGATAACCACACTTACTGCATATGCAATATCAGGTCTGATGTGCCAATTATATTAACCTTCCAACAAGGTGCTGGTAATGTTCCTTTTTAGTGGGTATCTGATCTTCCTACTCACACAACTTGTGGTTCATCTTAACAGGTGTATCACCAGGTTTACAAGCAAGCATTCTTGCTCACCCAACCTGAGTTTTCAAACACCACTTCAGTTACTTGCCCAATATGTTTTCATAATTTTAAAAATACTTTGTCACCTTGTATCTTTGGTTGTGTGGTATACGTTCACATTTAGAAAATTCATCGTAGCAAGCTTGACCAATGTGCACTCCACTGTGTCTTTCAAGGGTTTGTAAGGCAGCATAAGGGATTAAAGTGTTATCACCCAGCCAATCGGCAAAAGGTATTTTCTTGTCTCATAAAAAATATATGTTGGATTTTCTGAAAGAAACTGGCATGTTAGGGTGTAAACCTGTCAACGTTCTTATGGTAGAGAAACACCACTTGGGCTTTTACCCTGATTAGGTTCTTGTTGATAGGGTAGATAATGTGGAGCAAAAAATAATCCCGAAAATCCAAAAGACGATACATAATTTTTTTTCGGATAAGACAAGATTTCCCACATTAAGTGGGGAGGGCTCACAATTTTTCCCATGCACAATTCAACATCCTTGGAGCCTTAAGCAGCTGTCTACAAGATGACCAAGCTCCCCTGCTCGTGGCATGGAAAAGTTGAAGGCATTAAAGATAAGATTAATTACCAAACCATATATTTAATACATTCCTGATCAAATAAGTAAGGAATCCTCATCACAATCAATCCATGATACTTACCTGATAATTCTAAAATTCTAATATATTATCTCATGATTAATATTTTAGAATTAGCCTTTCCTCATCCATCCTACGGATAACTCACCTTGGCCAATCAGAAGTTGTCACATGTAAGGCAGAACCCTACCATGGCCGACCACTTCCCTATAAATACCTCATCTCCTGCAGTTTATGGTAAGCTTTACGCTACGCACACTAGCCCTACACACTCACTTTTTCAAAGTTACTGACTTAGGCATCAGAGATCCATTAGCTAAACACCCCCTCAACCTCGTGGGCGTGGGTGGCTTTGGCCTTGGTCAAGGTGTTGATTGTTTTGTAGGTGTTGGGGCCCAAAAATGTCACACACCAATCCAACCAAGTCTCAAGGCCCAATTGTCATGCAAAGCCTACATTCAAGCCCAAATACATGCCAAGGCACGGGATCAACGAGGAAAATATTTACAAACATGCCATGCCACGATGATTAAGCTGGATACTCACACCATGCTCATACCTATTCATCACGCCATGCTTTCTCATGCTAATCACTGCCATGCTAAGCCCAAGTCACATATTCGGGACTTGTCAAGTGGATTGCGGTGTGGATGGTTACGGAAGGTTATCGGGCCTACGTGGAATCTGGGTCATGGAAGACTTTGGGCTGCTTGGGGGCCAAATGATCCAAGCTCATACATTTTGTATTTCACGTAGGCATCATTGAGAGAGAATTAGCGTAGTTAACCGCTTTCCCTAGCAAGCCAACTCCCTTAGTTAGAACTAAACTAGATTCTTGCATTAAATGTATGTTAAGCCTAGCAAGTCAAGCATTTAATGCTGGTTTTCCCTTCCCAGCCTACACAGACAATCAACACACGAAAATCGTGAGGCGCGCTACCAGAATTAGTGCCTGCGGAAGGCCACCCTGGGAAAGGCGAGTCTTGGGAAGAAGCAAACTGCATGTCTTAATAGTGCAACTATCTTACACCAAAAGGGGAATAATATAAGGCATAGGGAGAAAGAAGGGGAAGACCAAGCCACAAAGGGAGATTCCCTTGAAACCTAGAGAAGAGCCCTTCACTTACGTAAAGAAAAGAGGTAACACAGAACAGAGGAGGGGAGTTAGAACACACAAAAAGGAAAATAGAGAGAGATATGAGAGAACGCAAGGGAAAGAACAACCCAGGAAATAAGCCTAGAGAGTTCCATTTAGTCCACAAGCATACTTCAAGCCTCAAGCATCACCACTCATGTAACCTTAGTAATTTTCTAGCTTCCACACGACGCTTCACTTGAGCAAGTCATTATCCTGATCAATCATGCTACCTTCGAGCCGATGATATTACCGAGGTATTTCCTAAGACAAGCTATCTCTTTCGAGATATCCTAGGACTTGTCACGAATCCGCACCAAGGGAGACAAGAGGACGTTCTCAAAGTCCAAGTCCGCCTTGACCTAAAAGTCCCCCAACAAAAATTGGCCACTCTGCTGGGGACAAGTCGCAATAATCATTCAATGGCTCAAAAATCCAGAAGAAACACTACCAGGAGTAGCAACACCTCAGACGCAGGCAAGGCTGCTTCCTGACTCGATGAGTTTCAAAGCGAAGGCTAGCGCCAGGAAAGTTATGAAAACCTTGACGAACATGACATGTCGGACATCATTACAACTATTCATGCCTTGGGTGAAGCCCAAAAGGAAATTGCTACATTTGTGAAGGAGTTGAAAAACTTAATCCCGAAGCCAAGCGAAAAAGCCAGTAACAAAGATTGCACACCTAGGGAAAAGGCTTCCTATGAGGAGTCAGCTACTGCTATTAGCAAAGGTCTTGAGAAAACACCATCCTTTGTCACTTAGGAAGACGTCATAGCCATGCTAAAAAATGAGCTGCATAGGAGTTAGGAGGATTGGAAATATGTTCCTGAGCCACTATATCCAACTAGCGTTCTCCACATACCATATCCTAAGGGATACGAGGCTCCCAACCTTGTTTTCTTTTACGGGGGGAATGGTATCCCTAAAGAACATATAAGCCATTTCATTGACGCTTTGGGTCCTCATGCTGGCGACTGCAACCTCCGTCTCAGGGAGTTCTCGAAAAGCCTAACGGATCGTGCCTATACTTAGTACACCACCCTCGCACTAGGTTCCATCCGGACCTAGGAAAAGCTGGCAAGCAAGTTGTGTAAAAAGTACTTCCAGCATGAGGAAAGGGTCACGACAACTCAGATTAACAATACACATCAAAAGCACGGGGATGATCCTGTGACTTTTGTCAAATAGTTCTGAGACCTCACCATTGATTGCTATGACGAGAAGAATGAGGAAGCTCTTGTAGCGATTTACATCAGCAACATTATAGCTAACTACAGGGTGTACTTGGAGAACATTAGTATCAGCCAGTTCTCGAGTCTCTTGGAAAAAGTGAGGAAGACTAGCTTATTAGTCAAGCCTTCCACAGAGAGATCCTGGAAAATTGACAAGAAGGAAGCTCATCATGCCCTAGTAGTGGATGACAGATCTGGCTATAACCCACGAAAAATGAAGGAAAGGGAGAATGATAAGGAAACCTATCCTTCACTAGCACGCAATGCGAGAAATTCTAAACCATCCTCAATACCATGCTCACAAATGGGGCCATCAAGCTGCCCTAGCAGTACAAATCCCTTCCAGTGAAGATAAAAGGGATCCTAGATACTGCCGCTACCATCAATATGTAGGACATCCCTCTATTGTATGCCAAACTTTGCGGAAAAATCTCCATGCAAAAATTCGTGAAAGGACACTAGAGCTTCCATGCAAGATGCAAGCCATAGACACTAACCCTTTGTTGAAACGCCGAGGAAAAGAGGTAGTAGTTGTCATCACATGCTCCGGAGATGGCGATGCCTACCACCTATGGATCAACAATCCCAAGCCACCAGAAGCCATTTGGGAACCTTTTGAGAACATAAAGAAAGCTTACGGGTGCAAACACTTCAAGCCGCATAGCTATGATACTCCATGGCCTAAAGTTGAAAGGTGGGGAGATGAGGATGCAAACCTCATGGATTTTGCCCCAAGCCTAAGTGACGAGGTCTTCACCATCGATATGCTAGAAGAATACAACGAGGGAACCTCGGAAGAGTAACTGTTCAACCAGGAACTGACGGCTGTAACTCTGCACAGCCTTCCCAACATGGGAGCCGACGTAGTTGAGAGTTATCTGTCCCCAGGGTAAGAGTCTACTGCAGCGCAGGTCCCCAAGAAAACACGAAGTTCAAATCTGTCTTCGACCTACTTGAATATGGCCCAGAAGCAAGGACTGCTACTGCTAAAGCTCTCATGCATGTTTCCAAGGATTATGGCCCTTAATATTATGCTGCCCACCCGCAGAGGACTTTCCTTGAGAACAACAACGCCATTATCTTCACTGACCAAGACATGGGAGTGGCTTTCCCTGACCACCGAATACCACTACACCTGGAAGGGAAAATTAATGACGTTTTCATCAGGGGAGCTTTGGTTGACACTGGTTCCTCCATCAACATTCTGCCCTTGGCAGTGCTCACTGCAGTAGGCGTCCCAATGTCAAAGGTGGCAAAGTCTCAAATCTCTATCAATGGGTTTAGAAACAGCAATGAGGAAACTATTGGATACATTGAGATCAACTTGAACATTGGCCTTATCGGATCATTTACTAAGTTTTATGTGATTGACATCAATGTGGCTTACCACGCTCTGCTTGGAATGCCATGGATAAACAAGTACAGACTTGTGGCCTCCACCTACTGGCAGTACATCAAGGGAAGGATTGGTTTGAGGCCTATTCGCATCCCAGGAAACTAGATGCCATTTAAACTAGATGAGGTTCACTATTCTGATGCCGAGTTCTACAATGATTTCTCAAGTGCCAGAAGTGGGATACCACAAGCCTCTGGGATACCTTTACCCATTTGGGAAGAAGTTCGAGATCTTAGTGACCAAGAATTCTTAGCCACAGTGAAAGAGGAAAATGCACACAGCCAGAGGCCAATGTCTTTTCCTACACTCCACCTCAATGCTCCAGGGTTGCGCTTCCCGACGGTCGGGTTATCTACTGTTTATGACGGGCTGGGAGTCCTAACCACATTGTGTGGGAAAGCCCCAAGTATAGAGGCACTGCACGCTAAGCAAGTGAAGTTCCTAAGGAAACTGAAGACATGCCTACACCTGCTGCCGAGTAAGGATCCCTGCAGATGATCATGCCTGCTCCAACATGCATGCAAGATGGATCCACTACAGTGGCGAAGAAGCTTGAAGAGGTAGATCTAAGTGATGATCCCTCTATACAAAAATTGATTTCTATTAGTGTTTACTTATCTGTCAAGGAAAAGAAATAACTAGTCAGCCTGCTAAAGGAGTTCAAAGATATCTTTGCTTGGAGGTATGAAGAGATGCCAAGCCTTGATCCGAATTTAGTGACACACCTCAACCCGAAAAGTCCACTTGGACTCCGAATCGAGCTGTGCTGGCCTACACCAGAAGGGTGACGAAGCCATAAAGTGTAGTGATGTGGAAAATGTGAACAAACTTAAACCTAAAGGTGCCTAAATACAAGAGTGCACTTGCGAGCAGGAATGAACCCATTTCACACGTGATGTCAGAGCATTGTAAAGTACAGTAGAGTACATTTAAGAATTATACCATTGAAGGCAACCTTATATACCAAGATTTGCCAAGAATCCTCGTCGATACGAAAGCTCAGCTACTAAAACCTAGAGGGGTAAAAACAGCAAGGGTGAGTGGGCCTAAAAAAAAAAAGCTTTGTAAAAACCTTTTCGAAAACATAATAACCCCTCGTCGAAAAACAAGTATAGTTTCCAAAATATACATACTATGCATAGTATGAAATACTTACGTAGCAATCTAGGACAGGACTAGCACCTACAAAGGATCCAAAGTGAGCATACGGTGCAATGTGAACATACACGTGAAAGACTGGCCCTGGCCCGAGTGAGTACTAACACCGGTGCAACAACGATGAGTAGATAACGTAAACAAAATCATACATCGGTAAATCAATAATTTACGTCGGCATAATACTATTCACTACCATAAATATAAATAAGGCATCCCGTAATAATATGCATCCATGTGCATCCCGTAGGATTCAGGATAATTTCGTAAATTTCGTCATTTCACTAATTCTTATAAACATTAGTCCAATCTAGGAATACATAGGAAATTCTTTTTCAAATGTATAAATGGAAACTAAAATAAATATATAATATTTAAAAGCAAAGACCCACTCATAGATACTTGCGAGATCGTAGCTGCTCGAAATAAAAAAGTCGGAGTCTCCAATAGCAATCACACCTAAGCATAATATTGGGTACTATCAGTAAAACTCAACTAAAGTGATTAAATTTGGGAAAATGGAGTGCAGATTTGGAATCAAGGCGTCAGAATACGCTAAGTAGGGTCCTGGACAAATTTTGTAAAAAGTCAACGATCAAACCTAAAAGTCAACCAAGCTGCCTTGGCGGTCAGCTACGTCAAAACTATGGAATTTCACTACATAGATGTCACAAACGGACTTGGGGCGTCCAAATTAGCCTATGAGGGTTTCCGAGAAAATTCTAAAAAAGTCAACGTAAAGAATATTCCACCACGAATATTTCAGGGAATATTCTTAGAATATTCCAAATCCATTGGGATGTGGGCCGGGTCGGATCCCAGTTTAGGGTTTACGGGCCAAGGGTTTGGGTCAGCCCATGGATCCAATTTTGGGCCCCTTTTTTTTTGGTCTGTTGTTGCCACTACAACGACCGGAGACTGTGAAAGAGAAAGACGGGATAAATCCCGGCTCCGATCAACCACAAAACTTAACTAAACCTAGCCATGTAATATACCAGATCGAAGACCAAGGAATCGATATATACCTTCATTGGGTCTTATCGTGGCTGGAAAAGTCTGCAACAAACCGTGAGTTTGCCGGAAATCTGTGGAAAAGTCGCGCGTGCCATTTCTGCATCATAATGTCGCTAAAACATCTCAAAATTTCCTTAATCATACACCAAAACAAGATTTAAGTAGTTTTTAGGGGCTTTCGAGGCTCACCTTCGCTGGGAACGGTGAGAGCTCGCTGGAGTTCAAGTGGTTAGGTGGTGGTGGTGGTGCCTCTGTGTTTACAGAGTGAAGGAGAGAAAGAGGGTTGCTAAGGGAGCCTCATGGCTGCTGGTGACTTCCTGCGAGGCCTGCAGCAAGTGGGTGATTCAGCTGGGCTCGCCGTAGATGGCAGATGGCGATGGGTCGTCGGTTTTGTATTCCAGAAGTGAGAGAGAGAGAAAGAGAGAGATAAGGAGAGTTTGAGTGAGAGAAAGAAAGAAACGGGATGAGAGAAAATGGGAGTTGAGGTTAGGCATGGGCAATGGTTATGGCGGGCAGGTACTGCGATTATTTACCCATAACCGTTTATACTCATACCCGTATAACCGTTTACCCTAAACGGTTATACCCATACCCATAACCGTTTATAAACGGTTAACCATACCCATAACCGCGTACCCATTTAACCG
Source organism: Aronia arbutifolia (assembly GCA_025448175.1). Classification (NCBI taxonomy): domain Eukaryota; kingdom Viridiplantae; phylum Streptophyta; class Magnoliopsida; order Rosales; family Rosaceae; genus Aronia; species Aronia arbutifolia. The sequence continues at coordinate 6,489,496 of JAOEHR010000479.1, forward strand.
TAACCGTATACCCGTTTAACCATACCCGTTTATCCATTTTTTTAACCCATTTACCCATTTTTGCGCCTATTTACATATTTTTTTTAACTGTAACCATATACAACTCCAATAATTGAAATAATAAAGACGAACGATAGTTTTAATCAATCAAGGTAATATAATATATTTCCTAATAGGGTGGCTCGCTGGAGAAGGGTGTGTGGTTCTCGGCTTCTTATCCTCTTTGTTTACAAAGACGAAGAAGATAATGAGAGAGAGAGGTTTTTTTTTTTTTTTTTTTTTTATTTAAATAAAACTGGAGAGAGGAAATGAGGTGGCAGTAAGAGAGTTGTCCAAGAGTGCGTTGGAAGGGGACCTGGGGAAAAGGGAGAAATGTGGTGTGTGGGCCCCACGTTTCTCACAAAGCAAGACACAAAATATCTTTCAAATATGAAAATTACTATTTTGCCATCGGTATTCGATGTTTCGTAAAATCTTCGTTTTAACTCCAAATTCAACTCCACTTGCACCTATGCATTTTTACCGTCAAGTACCTCGAGAATACGGTAAAATAGTAGCTCGTACACGTCATGAAAAGATGGTCAACAAAAGTCAACAATCTCGCCTCTAGGAGCATTTTTGTCCATTCACTCTTTTAAAATTAATAAAATTGTAAAATTAGGGACAGGTTGCTACATTCTACGCACCTTAAAAAAAATTTCATCCCCGAAATTTGAAATCATTTGTTATATATATATATATATATATATATATAAGGAAGAAATCAAGCTAGAGTGGTTGCATAAAAGAGAATGCCCTTCCGTCGCGATCAGATTGCAATGATTCGTCTTTCATGCCTCCAAACTCAAACTTTCCTTCTCTTTCAGTACAATACTAAAATATAAATTCTTATAAAAACTTAATGTTAAAATTAAATATATATAATAACATAATGTAAAAAATACATATGTAATAACGTAAAGTTAAGATAGTTGTATTGAAATAAAAACTAAACATAGAAATGATTTTCACCTATGCAGTCGTAGCATCACGTAATCCGAAGATATGCGTGTAGTATCTTTGGGTCAAGCCGAAACAATAAATAAATAAATAAAAATACTAACATAGACGGGCCTACTTGTCTACTTGCTTAACGAATTCAACAAATAAGTTACCGATATTACGTTTCAAAAAAAAAAAGTTATCGATATTATGGTCTGCAGCCCGCAATATTGACAACTCACTGTTGTCTCGATAAACAAGTAACAAATTCCCGAGGGTGCAATATTACCATCTTGCCCCTCATTGGGAAATACATATACATCGTCTAATCAAAGCCTCGATCGCGCTCACGCACTACCCGTGGGGCAACAACATCAGAAGTACGCAATTTACTATATCGTAGACTCATACCTGTTTGCAATACTCTTCTATCAATCATGTATTATGCATAAAATCTCTATACCACTTCTCAAATGGTGCCATACCCAAAAATCAAAGGTGTAATTGCAGTTACACACAACTCTAACGAAGATAAGTGTCTATCGTTCAGATTGGCCATTAGTCTGAAGGGGAAATGTGATATCAGACAACAACTTAGTACTTATAGCTTTCAAAAAGACTTCCAAAGACTTGGAAGTGAAACACGCGCCATAAGAAGATACAATAGTGACGTGCACACTATGTAGCCGAACAACGTAGTTCACAACGCCTTAGCGAGCAGATTCAGACTTAGTGAAAAACTATGTCAAGAAGGCTAAAACAACACTCAAGAATTTGAGGGTCTAAACAAGTCCATCAAATATAGAGTACAAGATAACTAGATTGAATGCATAACATCTCGCTACAACGGTAGCTTCAGGAATATTCAATCACCAACGGTAAAGACTCGTTCGGCAAAGTATTTGTTAAGTGATTGAGGAGTTAATGGTCATAACTAAAACTTTAATGACTGATCGATTCTCCTAGACGATATGTCTGTCTCAGAAATAATACGAAATGCAGTAGGGTTGACACGTACTCAAGGTTGATTGGAATACCTTCCAGCATAATTAGGTGAATATGGAATCACAGTCAGAGTACATGCTGATCGAAATGCTAGAAAATCTGATAAATTCAAGAGTGAAAATTTTTACCAATTGTTCCAAAATGTGGTCCCTCTGGACCAACTAAAAGTGAATTGACTTGTTAAGTCGATCGATAATCACCAAAGCATTATCATAATCTCCACATGTATAAGATATCTTGTACCAAAAGCTTGTGGTGATATTTCCCATTTCTATTCAGATACAGGAAGTGATTATAACCACTCGAACGATTTATTGATGATTTGTAAATAATGTCATATCAAAACTCATGAATTCTAACTGAAACGAAATAGGATAGGTTGAGAGTGTTCAAGGGTAGATATGTCTTTTGTTGCACTAATACATGATAGTGTAATCGTAGACGTTGATTTGGTTTTTCCATCGCCGTAATTCGAGCTTTATCTCATTTCGAGCGAAGAGGTTTTTGTAAAGTTTGTGTGGCTGGTAAAGATTTTGACATGTTTATTTTCAAGTAAAGAAGGTAATCTTCGACTCTGGTCATGAGTAAGATGGTTCATT
>JAOEHR010000479.1:6988821-7000026 GCA_025448175.1 Aronia arbutifolia
GATTTGTAGTCCCATTCAAGGGTGAAAGACCCCGGCTCTGGGTTGGACTGAAATAACCATGAAGTAAGTGACAAAATGTGCCCGTTTATATGGCTTACACCTAATCTCATGCCTGGATAAAGGGTATCTGATGGATGATCAAAACTTTGCCACAAAAGCCGATTTTTTGATCCATGGATAGAGTTCACTTCTTGTACGACAAAATTGCCAGAGTCCAGTAGAGTAGCCACTACAGTACTAGTGTTAGTATTTGCAGTTTCTCTACTGGCAGAGTAAAGCACCAACCGCGTCCCGCTTTGGTCCATAATTTTCAACGTTTTGTTCTTGTCCAAGGTAAGAACTCCTGAAGGGTATAAAATAGGTGTGTCTCGGCTGGCAATCCATCCTTCATTGTCACTGCCCCTGCGCTGTATGTACAACTGGCTGGAATTCGAATCGTCATATATAAAGAAACCCAAGCAGAAGGTCCCCTTTGCAGAACATAAAAGAGTTATGGAGTTGAGAGACTCGCCTGGTTTGAGTGTGTCCCTTGCACTTGCAGCAGTATAATAATAAGCCCAGATTAAGCTTGAAAATATGAGCAAGCAAGTTATGCAGGTAGCCATGAATGACTACAGAAAGGTATATTCTGCCTAACCTTTCTTCTTTGTTGGTTGTAACTGAGTGATAAATCTAAAGCAAATTTTTATGTGCGAAGTGACTGAAACTCTAAAGTTCAAGTGGCCGCCAAAACTTATAAAAAGATAACCAATCAACAAATAGATGAACAACAAGACGGAAGCCCCATTTCCCGGGTTGTTAATTGCCCCGTCAATTGGGTGATAATCCAAGTCAAAGGAGAGTCGGTAATTGCCCGTCAATTGGGTGATAATCCAAGTCAAAGCAAGACCACCCCACTAAGAAGGTGATAATTGTTCGGTTAATTGGGCAAAGATAATTATTGCTTTATTGAATAGTAGCTGGGCATCTTCACTCCATAAAATTAATTGCCCGCACAATTACTATTAAAAAATTGTACTTTTAACATAAGTATTTGCCCCAAGGAGGAATCCTAGAATTCCGTCAGTTTTCTAGGTTTGGAAAAGTGTGGATTTTATTGTTAAAAGTAGTACTTTTTTCTAAACCTCTTCCTCTCTCTCCACCGCACATCGTTTTTTCCTTCCTCTCAGTTTTCCCACACCACATCATGCCTCGATTCTGATGTCTCGTGCTAGCCGATACCCAAGGGTGATGCAAGCCATCCTATCATGCTTATGCTCTGAACATGTAAACTCGGTCATATGGCCATAGACAGGTACATAATCGTCTTGTGCGTATGTGTTGTTTAAGTACCGACTAAGTAAGCACAAAAAACATGAAAATATTCCTTTCATATCATAACATAGGAGCCCAATAGCTCGAAACATCGTAAAATAAAAACATAGGAGCTTTCTAGCTCAAAACGTCATCATAAATCATAATCATTTCATAAAACATGAGATCATTAAATCATGTTTTTCATGTATGCAATTCTAGTACTAATTCAATAAAATAATGCATTTGAGAAAGGGGTCCACACACCTTTGTTTTACGCACCCTTCAGGATATAGAAATGAGGCGTACAACCTTGGCGTTGAGGCTTTCTAGTATTGGTGTGAAATCTAGTCCCCGGATTTTACTATTTAAAATTACGCATTTCGTATTCTTAGTTTCGATGTGTTTATAATTATGGAATTCTATGAGGTCGTATTTGATCTCTACATATTTTTCCACTTATCTTTACATATTTGGATAGCACTCGTCGATACGAACATGTGAGCGCAAACGGAATGTAATTTGGAGTTATAACAAAGAAGTTATAAACGAGCAAAGACAAGGGTAAAATGGTCATTTGACCATTATCTAGAAGGCTTCAGATTTGCTGGAGCAGTGATATGGTGCCACGCATGTGGCCAAGATAGAGAGATGAGATGAGAAATGAGGGATTGGGCTAACGAATCAAAAATAGGGGAAAATCAGTGAACCAATAAGAAGAGAGGAAATGAGAGAAAGAAGAGAGAGAGAGAAAGAAACCAGCTAACCTGTTTTCCCTCCCTTCGACCCACGACTCGACCCGACGGAATCCATGATTCCCGACGCCTTTCACGACAATTTTTTCGATGAATTGAAGCTACTCACCCCCTGGAATCGACCTAACATTCTATCCTCCTCCATTTCCACTCAAAAACCAATGGAATTTGGCCTTGATTTTGTGAAACTTGCACGATGGGTGCGACAGGTTCTTGGCAGCGATTCACCAAACCTGAAGCTAACTCCATCAACCACCACCACCAATAGACTTCCCTCAACCTCAGGAACAAAGCCCAAGCAGTGGTGGAGGCGTTTGAGCTCGTTTTGAGGTCGAATCAAGAACACCCAATTCTAGGGTTTCCGACGGATCGAGGATGATTTCAGGTGTTTCCCGGCCAAATTGAACTTTGGCCTAGGTATGAAAGTTCTTCCCCTTGTTGTGCTCCACAATCTTGTAAAATTTGGTAATTTTTGGAGTTTGTCGGAAAATTGGGTTTATGTTCGCCGTAAACCACCGTGTGCGGCGGCGATTAGCCAGCGGGCCAACATTGTATTTCTAGGCTAAATTTGATACCTTGATTTTATATGTGACATCCGATTGACGAAATCCCATCGTTTTAACATATTTTTCGTTAGAGGTCGCCACTTGATCATTATAACAATCGAAAATCCGACCATTAAATCGTTACCAAACTTTAATATGTTGTTATATGTAATATTTGAGGGCCTTAGGAACTTACGGATCGGGAATCCAACGTACGGATCTTGATGAATTGAATTTTTAAGTTTGTAAAACTAATTGTTGACCGCCACCTAATTTTAGCAATTGGCGGAAATTTCAAAAATTTAGGATATTATTCTATAAGATAAATGAGACTCTTGGGAAATTTCAGATAGGGAATCCGTCAGTGGATATTCCGGATCGAATTAGGTAGGGTTGTGGACCCCACCGTTGACTGAGAGTTGACTTTTGGTCAACATGTCTCGAATCATTTTAAATACTAAAATTAGTACTACTAAAGACTAAGTGAAGTCTAGTGGCCCTACATTGGTTAGTGAGTGAATTTAATAAATGTGATATAGTTATTACCCTGGTTTCGCATTTAATATCCTTTGTGGACATGACTTGGTTTTATAAATGTGATTTCTATTAAAATGTATTTTTATATTTGGCCATCGATCTATTATTATGAAATGTGATTCGATTGTGGATTGGAAATATTTGTGAAATGTGATTTGAAATACATGTTGAATTGTTTGTGAAATGCGAGGGCTAGTAGTGGACCGTTAACCCATTGTCATGGGGATTTGTTTGCTTCGATATTGTTTCATTTCTCGCTTCATTGACCCGTTCTAAATTTAGTACTTGTGCTTTGTTTCATTTTGTTAAGCCTTTGTAAATTAAGCACTTGATTCATGTTTTGTTTATTCGAGTCGTTGTTATGTTTCTTGGACTTCCGCTCGGTTTCGTTGAATGGTCCGAAACTGGGTCTTGCTGGGGTTCTGTTAAGTGGTCTGGTTCCTTGCTCCGTTTGGATTCGGTTGAGTGGTCCGGAGTCCCTCGTGCTCTGCGATTCCATTGAGTGGTACAGAATCGTATCCTGCATTGGATTTCATTGAGTGGTCTGATATCCATTGTACTCTATGATTCTGTTGAGTGGTCCGAAATTGTATCCTGGTTTGGATTCCATTGAGTGGTCCGGAATCCCGCTTGGTATTTTGGTTCAGTTGAGTGGTCCGGAACCCAATGTTGTTGGATTTCGTTAAGTGGTCCAAAATCACATTCTTCAGAGATGTAGGCTTCGGCCGAACTGTGTCGCTCTAGCCCTGCATTTTGGTGTATTGTATGTGTTATTAATTGATGTGATTGTGGAATGGTGTTGGAAAACACATGTATGTGTGAATGGCAATATGACAACTCTTGTTTAGCTTATGGTGTAACGACCAGTCCCTAAAAATTATGATTTTTATAATTTTAAAATGTGAAATTATGAAAATGCGCTTCGAGGCAAATGCGTTAACTTTATTTGACCGTCTTGTCGTGTCACGTAAGATACAAGCGCATGAGCTCAAACAGAACGTAATTTGGAGTTATAACAAATGAGTTATTAACGAACGAAGTCGGGGATAAAATAGTCAATTGATTAATTTCTAGAAGGCTCCAGATTTTTGGAGCAAAATCTGATTGAGCCACATGTGTGCCCCAAAATAAAGGAAAGGTGAAACGGACGGATGAGAGAGAAAAGAGGGAGAGGTGAAGGCCTATCGGGAGAAGAAAGATGGTGAGTGATGAATGGGGGATAGAAGAAATGAGGGAAATGAGGGAAGAGAGAAGGAGGGGAAAACCCGGACCCTCTATTGACACGCGCGACCCGACCCGGTTTAGTCGGATTTCCATGAGCTTTTCGACCGTTTTTTCATCGATTTTCCAACGAATTTCTTCCCTCCACCCTCTGGAAACCAACTCACGACCTCCCATTTTCCATTTTCATACATTAATTGATGGAATTTAGTCTTGGTTTCGTGGGTATACCACCGGCGGCATCATGGGAAGATCGGCGGAAATTTATTGTTTCTGCAAGGGCCACCGTCGACCACCACCATCAATTGACTCATCTTGAGGTCTAAATCAAAGCCCAAACAAGTTTGGGGGTGGCAGAGTTACGAATTCGACGAATCGGAGTTCACCTCATCGGCCCATGCCGAGCTGACTCATCAGCCCATGAGGACCACAGCTTTAGGCTGCCTGGCCCGTGGATTTGTGGCAAGGACCACAACTTTAGGCTGCTCGGCTTGGCTAGAGCCAAGGGCAACTTGTGCGGTTGGGGCCACTGATAGTGGCGCTGGGGTGCAGTACTAGGCGAGTCACATGGCTTATGTACTTTGGGCTCATGGACCTGACACAGGCCAGGCCAGCGATTGGGAGAGATGAGGAAGTCGTGGGCCTCATGGGCCGCTAGAATGCTGGGCATGCAGGCTTTCTGCCTGCTAGTCCGAGAGAAAAAAATAAGAGTAAAGCCAGTATGGGTCGAGCTCCCCTGCTAAGTACCATGAATGGCGTTGGCTGCTTAATCCTATTCGCCGAGAAAAAGGTAGGCTGCTCCCGAGAGAGGAGATGAATAGGATCAAGGTGGATGCATTAGCTCGTCCAATTGCTGTTTTGGATCCCGCTGCAAGTGAATGTGGGAAAAGAGATATTCTCTGCCTACTCAAGAGATGTCGGCTGAGAAAAAACCAAAAAACTTATTCCGCTGCTCGCGAGGGTTTGCCGGCTGCCCCTAGGCTTGTGATTGACTTGACTTTTTCCAAGGGGACGAAAGATGGGGTTGCTAGATCTAAGCCAGTGATGCCTGCCATGCCAAAGATGGCTAGTTCGATTGCTAATAGGGTTGCTCAGCGTAGAGGTCATGTCATGCCCCTAGTGCCGAAGTCTGTACCAAGATGTCTGTTGGGAGCTAAGTCTGGTTCACCTTTGGAAATGCTTGCTATTATGAAGAGCGATAAGGTGGACTCTGTTGCTGAAGTGGCGCCAAGGTCCACTCCTCCTACTGCTGAGACTGAATCCCTTGCTAGGAATGAGAAGACTGCTCGCGTGGGCAGCTGTGAGAAATCCACTAAGCTTGTTTATGGGGAGGTTGCTGAGATCTGTGCGCTTTTGAAACCAAATCTGCTTAAAGACATGGATGCTTATGCCAAGTTTGTAGATGGTATTAGATAGATTGTTTGCCCAAGTTCCTTTGCAAAGCATATGACCGAGTATAGGAAGACTACCCTACTTGCCATGATGCAGAAAACGACTATTCTGGCAGCCGAGTCTATGCTCCTTGACCAAATGGATACCAAGGCTGCCAAGGAGGTGGCAAGGGCTATGGCAGTCGAACCTTATTCTTCTCAAATTCAAGATCTTAAGTGTGCCATTTTCGAGCTTCGTTCCGCTGCTTATGCAAATAATGAATAGTTGATTGCTGCTTATAACCAAGTGATCCACTTCAAGAAGGTTGTTGATAGGCTTGAACCCCAAATGTTGGAACTCTAAGGTGCACTGAAGATCAATGAAAGTTTGAAGAAAGAAGTGGATGAGCTGTAGCACGTCCGTGTTTGTCTGCTCGAGGAAATCGGACATCTGAAATGTGAGAAGGCTGGGCTCGAGGCTCTGCTTGTTCAGAGTGAGGCCGATTTCTATAAGTTGGGTTATGTAGATCATCTCTTTGGTAGGCCGTTTGACTTCGAGTTTGCTGGGAGAGACTTCGAAACCTTATCTATTTCTTTGCTTGCCTTTACGTTTGAGGCCTCCATTGGTGAGGTAGCCGGAGATGTTAGTGCCCAGGCTGGAGCTGCCGGGGGTGAAGCACCGGATGGTGCCGCTGCTGAGAATGTTACGGCCGCTGAAGGTGTGGCGACCGAGTAGTCGTGGAGTGTCCAAGTTGCTGAAGAGTAGTTTTCTAGGTAGCCTTTAGGATTTTCTTTGTTTTTCCTTGTAGCTCTTGTTTTGCTTGAACTTCTTCGGCCTTTGCTAGTTGTTTATAAACATGCTTCCTTCGTTTTTCTTCATCTTCGTTTCTTTTGTTCATGCCCTAACCATTAGACTTTATAGACCAGTGGCAGATGTGCTACTTTTTTATAAGCAGACAGGCCCGCGTAGCATATCCAGGCGTAGGTGTTGGTGTAGAACTTTGCAAAGTTGTTAGCCATAGGGTTGGCAGCCGGATGCCTTACTTACAGAAGCAGACAAGTCCACGTAACCACTAGGCTGTTAACCTTGACTTTTTCCAATTCCGTAGGTTGCATAGCAAGTATCACAACACTTTAGGACTTGGTGTAGGTTGTTCCACGCTTGGTAGAGGTGAAGCTTATCGACTACGTAGCATGTCGGCAGTGAATAAAGCTTCGTATATGCACGCTAGCTTGTTTAACCTTTCACAAGAATGTGTAGTTGTATAAGTCTAGCGCGGCTTTACTGCTCAAAGGGCAAACTGTAGGCAGTCTTTCAGAAATCGTAGGCTACCTTAGTGTATTCGGTATCAGCTTTAGGGTCCAGGGGCAGCCGTCCATAGGGCGTACTGCGTGCCCCCTCCGTCTCTAGGGCCCGGTTCCCAGCGAATTAGTCCAAGAGACCAAAAATTCTTCAGTTAGCTAATCTTTGAAAAAGACCATTGTGGCTACTTCTAGGAATCCCGGCGCAAGCCATCGTGCATCTAGTTATACTAGGGCAGCCAGGCTCATCCACGCCTGGATATTCGGAGTGTAGAGTTTATCCTCCCGTCTTGGAGAGTTGACCTATATGGGTGTCGGGGAATTGGTTTACCATCTCGCACTAGAGAGCATGGTTGGTCCCTGGGGGGGGCGTAATTCATGCGGTGAGTCCCTAAGAAGGGCGCGATCTTCTTTTGAAGTGCAGGAGAGAAAAGTTGTTGTGGACATGTAGTCGAGCCAAGTTGTAAATTACTTCTGAATTCCTTATTGAAAAACGAGCGAAACGAATGAATAACTTAACTGTAAAGACTACATAACAACTGGATAGTCTTCGGCTTGTGAGGTGGTGCCCGTTGAGCTGCTTGAGTCTTCGGGTCTTGATATAGTAGGAGGTCACACATGGTACTTCATCAGGTTGTAGGCATTCTATTGCTTCTCGATCTCTTTGCCGTTCATAGTGGCGAGGGTGTAATTGCCTTTGCCGCCTACTTTGCTGATCTTGTACGGACCTTCCCAGATGGGATCCATCTTTTTGGAGCCTTCTCCACGAGCAGTGATGAAGGCTTTTCTTAAGACTAGATCTCCGGGTTGGAACTGCCGGATCTTGGCCCTTTTATTGTAGCGGGTAATGGTCTGCTCGCGCTTCTCCTTTGCTAGATCTAAGCTTGTGGCCATCTCCTTACTGTTCTACTCAATGCTTGGTAGTACATCAGTGATACTTGGCTTGATGACATTGGGATGAATGATTGCTTTTGAGCCAAATGCCAAAGAGAAAGGAGTCTTAATGGTTGCTCGTCTTTTGGTAGTGTGATACGCCCATAGACATCCGGAGAGTTCGTCTGGCCATTTTCCCTTCTTGTTGGTGAGGGATTTCTTGAGGTAGTCGAGGATCGTCTTGTTGGATGCTTCGGCCTGCCCATTGCCTTGAGGATATCTCAGCGTGGACATATGCTGCTTGATGCCATATTTTTGGAAGAACTTCGCCAAATTTTTGCCCATAAATTGCTGGCCGTTATCAGTGATGATGGATTGAGGGATGCTAAATCGGCAAATGATGTTCATCCATATGAAATGCTCTAGGTCCGTCTGAATTGTGGTCGTCATGGGCTCTACTTCTACCCATTTGGTGAAGTAGTTGGTTGCCACGATCATCATGCCTTTACCCCCAGTAGCAGGCGGCATAAGTCCTACCAGGTCGATTGCCCACTGCATGAACGGCCAATGACTCGTCTGCGGGTGTAGCTCGCTGGCAGGCAGTGCTGGTACCGACTTGTAGCGTTGGCAGCGGTCACACTTTTGTACTAACTCCTTAGCATCTTGGTGCATGGTAGGCCAATAGTAGCCTGTGTTAAGAGCCTTCTGGGCCAAGGATCGACCTCCGGAGTGATTTCCATAAACGTCTTCGTGGATTGAGCTTAGAACCTTCAAGTCATCGGGAGGTGCTAGGCAGCAGAGATGTGGTCTGGTGTAGGATCTTCGGATGAGAATGTCGTTCTACATGTAGTAGCGTGCTTCCTTGATTTGGGGCTTCCTAGACTCCAATCTTTCCTTGCAGAATGTGTCATTGACCAGGTAGTCTACAATGAAATCTTGCCAGTTTGGAGTTGTACTAACCTGTGACACCTCGACTGCTGGCTTCGCCTCTACGTTTGGCTCGTCTAGATACTCTACCGGAATAGAGTGTTTGAGTTGGTGGTTGAGGGCGGAGCCTAGGCCGACTAGTGTGTCCACGTGAGCGTTGTTTGCCTGTGGAACTTGAGTGAGGGTGTAAGTCTGAAACGCCTCAAGTAGTCTGGCCAGTGATTAGCTAGGAATCAGAATGAATTGCGAGCTTTTTCAACGCCAAGTCTTTTGCCATTCGGAGGCCTGCTAGTAAGGTCTCGTACTTTGCTTTATTGTTAGATGCTTTGAAGCCTAGAGTGATTGCTTGCTCAGGCATCGAACCATCTGGGTGACAAGGACTACGCTTGCACTCGAACCTTTGTAGTTGGATACGCCGTCGACATGTAAATGCTAGAAGTCTTCATCGGGTGGAGCAGGCATGGCTAGGGAGTGCTCGGTTACCTCCGGGGCATCGTTGGGCCACTCTGTTGCTTTGTGAATGCGTGGTACGGAGTCGTGGAGCTGGGGCCATGTTACACGTAGCAGGAGATGCTCAACTGCCGGTATTGGACCACTCTAGAGCTAAATTATAGAGCAAGGGGCAGCTAGGGTCGTGTGACGCGCAGCAGGAGGTGGTGCTCAACTGCCGGTACATGTTGCTCCTATATAGAATCTTTTGGGGCGACGAGGACAAAACTTGCTTCTGAGTGTGTCCTTCCAGTGTTCGTTTGCCCTTGGCATGTCGTTTGGGTCGAGTTGTTGTGTTCGTCATAAAACTTTGCATTCGCCAAGGTTTACGCCTTTATCGTCGCGAGTCTGGATTAGACGGAATAGTGCGTCATGAGGATGACTGCGTGCGTTTGAAGGTAAAGCTTGAGTTTCCGAGTTGCAACAACTATTGCCAAAGTTAGCTTTTGAATTTTTGGTAGCATCGATGAGAGCTTTTGAACTGTGGAATACAGGTAGTCGGGCCCTCAGCTCTTCTCGTATGATGGTAGAGCTTATTGCTACTTCAAATACCGTCAAACATGCGAATAAGTCCTCCGCTGCTTCTGGTTTGGATAGTAGGGAGGTGATGTCAGGTACTTCTTCAAGTCCTTGAATGTGCATTGGCGAGCCTCGTCCCAAAGTGCATGCTTCTCTGCCAGAACGAAAGAGTCTGCCAGAGTTAGATTTTCTTTCATGATCAATTTTCTGAATAGCGGGTGGTCTACTAGAAGTCCTTTTTGGAAGGCTGCTCTAGCTATCGAGTTGTTGCATCCGACTATCCTTGCTTTCTATACTTTGAACCTCTTCACATAGTTGCGAATCGACTCATTTGGGTTCTTATTGACGTTGAACAAATGATCTGACTTCTTCTTGATGAACGATAGGATGAATATTCTTGGGTGAAAACCAAAGAAAGTTTGTCGAAACTCCGGATGGATTATGGCGGTAGGGTGTAGAACCAATCTTGCGCCTCACTTTGTAGAGTGGTGGCGAATATCTTGCACATGAGATCGTCGTTGTTTCGATAGAGGATCATTGCGCTTCGGTAGTGCTTTAAGTATATCTCTGGGTCTCCATCTCATTTGAAGGATGTGAAATGTGGCATACCTAACTGGCATGGAGGCTCTGTCTGCTTGATCTCATCCGTGAAGGGTGACCTGCTTATGTTGGTCATGTCTCGTCGTAGTGCCTCATCGATGACCTCGTTGTGTTAGAAATCGCGCAATCGCTCAGTCAGAAGTCTCTCTATTTCTTCCTGAATTTGCCTTTGTTGGGGTAGCGGAGCTCTCAGCTGCCCCCAGTCGTGACCTGCTGGCCTAGGCTACTCTTCTATCTACTTGGCTCGTTTATGCCGCGACTGCGGTGCATGTAATTTGTTCCTAAGAGGCGATAGAATTATTCGCAGGCTGTCGGTTGAACTTGAGTTGGATTGAGTGACTGCTCATCTTTGTCTGTCATGCTGCCTACTCCGATGTGAGATGGAGGATGCTCCTTGCGAGCCTAGCCGCGAATGAACACTTCGCCTGGAAGGTTGTCCATGTTGTTCATCGGAATGTGGTCCTAACCGTGAATGTATGCTCGTCCGTGGGCTTAATCGAGAGTGCACGCTTCTCTGCGCGCTAAGACAGGAGCATACGCTATCTCGGGGGCCTAGCCGGGAGTGTATTCTGTCGGAATGCTCGGTTAGTGGCTGGTCGAATGGCTGCTTGCAGGGACGCTGCTGGAGAGGTTTTTCGTCTGCCCTTGTCCTACTTCGGGGCACCTCGTATGGGGCACGTTCAAGGAATAAAATGCTGATAATATCGGCGAAATATCGCCGATATTATCGGTTTTTCACGGTACCGATATTTTAATTACTATCCAAGCAGTTTT
>JAOEHR010000479.1:7207662-7220520 GCA_025448175.1 Aronia arbutifolia
TGGACAACAGAACAATCAAAGTTGACTTTAACATAAGAAGAGTCTGGAGGGTGCCATTTAATCATTTCAAAAGGATAAACAGAGCAGACCATGCTTACTCTTTTTAGCATTAACTTTAAAACAAGATAATCCTGTTGCAACAGCAGGAGTGATGGTATGAGCAGGATTTAGTTGTAAGTTCCTAAACACAAATGCATTTCTGTCATTCCAGATTTGCCAACAAGTTAACAAGGCCTCCTTAGTGCACACGGAGCTCAACTGTTTCTGAATGGTGCAAAGTTGAATTTTGCTAATGGGAACCTCCCTCATCAAGCAAAATCCCTCCTTTAAAAAAAATGGGATGCAATCCAAATAAAAAGTTATATGAAAGGAAAATATACAAGCAAGCAAGCCTTACCAACGATGTATAAGTGATGTATACCAGATTCATATACGTACCTACATAATCTACAATCTTCACATGCTTGCTTATAAACGATACAATATCAACATTAAAATCTCAAGCCTTACAAAATGTATGTACTTTACACCAGTCTGTAATGCATTAAAATCTCAACGTCATGTAATAAGTTCCACCCTATGATCTCATAAACCTCAAAGTCGATTACTATTCATAACTATAAAATAAGTTCAACCAAATTTCCCAATGGACGCATTAAAAAGTATATTCGTTTTTCTTCAAAACTAAATAATTTTGTCAGCAAATATTGCATAATTGATTCCATCCCTCATAAAAAAAATATTCCATCCATATTTAGAAGCAAAGAAGTGGAAGAGAGGGACACATATTTACACACACAAAAAAGGAGTTCAAATGCACTTGTTTTCATGAGAGAAAAATTATATTCATTATCTAACAATCAATTATCACGTATTTTGGCATTGCAAGATAGCTATTGAGCATAAGATTTTGCTTCCTTTTTTAAATTATTAATAGCCCAACAATTGCATAAACCAAAAAATTGAACATTGCAAACTTTTGATGCTCCTTGATGAGCTTGCTTATATAGTTTTCACACCATTTTTCTCTCGCTCCTCACACCTCAATGCTGTATTTCTTTTCTCCTTTTACCCGCATATCTCCACACCCTTCTCCTTTCTCTCTCTAAATTGGTGCACAAAACCAAGAACCAAGAACCAAAAGCCTAATCTAATTCCTAATTGGGGAGAGAGGGGTAGACACATGCTTTGAGGGTTTGGCTTTTTAGCTCTCCTCCTCCTCTCTTTGTCAAAAACACACCTGAATTCTCTCCTACCCTTCCTTGAGCTTTGCCTCCTCTCTCTCCCCCATCACTCCCTCATCAATTTGCAGCTTCCTGCAACACAATCTGTCAAAGGCACTTGATTTACTTGCGAAAGCTTGAAGATTTAAGGGTATCCTGACAAACCCACATAGCATCAGCTCGCAGGTTTGAAAATAACCATTAATTTCCTCCTCTGTGATGCATTTCGGATACCAAATTCAATTGGGTATTTGAAATCGGTAGACTTGGATTGCTGTTTATTGTGAAGCTCTAATTCTGTTTGGTAAATATATACAATTCGTTTCTGTCTGGGCATTAGGGTTTTTGAGGTGGAACAGTTTTGGTTTTTGGGTTTGTTGTGTTCCTTTTTACTGGTTCTAGAACTTCGGATTTGAGCTTAGAGGTTACATGTTTATGGGTCTGTGTGTTGTTCTTCAGTGGTAATACGATTTGGGTATGTGAAGTTGAATGGTTTTGGACTATCGGTTTCTGGGTCATCTGTATATTGATTGAGATATGAGTCGTAGGGTGCGGCGAAAGGTGGCTAGGAAGGGGAAGGAGAAGGTGGTTTTGCCTAGTTATCTAGAAATTGAAGATGAAGTTTCATGTCCAATGCAAAATGGGATTGTTGATTGGACTGGTTTGCCAGATGATACAGTCATTCAGTTGTTTTCGTGTCTGAATTATCGTGACCGGGCAAGCTTATCTTCAACTTGCAAGACATGGAGGGTTCTTGGAATTTCGCCTTGTTTGTGGACTTCTTTGGATCTTCGCGCTCACAAATGCAATGATACCATGGCATCTTCACTTGCTTCAAGATGTGTAAATCTTCAGAAGCTTAGGTTTCGCGGGGCAGAATCTGCTGATGCAATATTGAATCTTCGGGCAAAGAATTTACGTGAAATAAGTGGTGATTACTGTAGAAAAATAACTGATGCTACTCTATCTGTGATCGTGGCGCGGCACGAGTCACTTGAAAGCCTCCAGCTTGGGCCAGATTTCTGTGAAAGGATCAGCAGTGATGCTATAAAAGCAATAGCTCTTTGCTGTCCTAAATTGAAAAAGCTTCGACTTTCCGGAATTAGGGATGTGCAAGCTGATGCTATTAATGCTTTATCTAAGCATTGTCCAAATTTGACTGATATTGGGTTCATAGACTGTCTGAACATTGACGAGATGGCACTGGGAAATGTTTTATCAGTTCGATTCCTCTCTGTTGCTGGGACCTCAAACATGAAATGGGGCGTGGTTTCACATCTTTGGCATAAGTTGCCAAACTTGATTGGGCTAGATGTTTCAAGAACTGATATTGGTTCTGCTGCTGTTTCACGGTTGTTATCATCATCACAGAGCTTGAAGGTTTTATGTGCCCTGAATTGTCCCGTGCTTGAAGAAGACAGCAACTTTGCTCCTCGTAAATATAAAAATAAAATGTTACTTGCCCTTTTTACAGATATTATGAAAGAAATAGCTTTTTTATTAGTCGACATTACGAAGAAAGGAAATAATGTGTTTCTGGATTGGAGGAATTCAAAGAACAAGGATAAAAACTTGAATGACATTATGAGTTGGATTGAATGGATTCTCTCTCATACTCTTTTGCGCATTGCCGAGAGCAATCAACAGGGTTTAGATGTTTTTTGGCTCAAGCAAGGTGCATCTTTGTTGCTCAATTTAATGCAGAGCTCACAAGAGGATGTTCAAGAAAGGGCAGCTACAGGACTTGCAACTTTTGTTGTTATTGATGATGAAAATGCTAGCATAGATTGTGGGAGGGCTGAAGCTGTTATGCGAGATGGTGGCATACGTCTTCTCTTAAACCTGGCAAAATCTTGGCGTGAAGGGCTCCAATCAGAGGCTGCAAAGGTATATACTTTTTTTTTCTCGTGCTATTATGACAATCTGCCCTTTTGACTAATTGTTGTATTATATGGTCTATAGTATTAGTGTAGGAATTGGTCATTTGGTGATACACAGATTCATGAAGCATGATTATCATGCATGTGGATGTGGAATTAGGCTGACTCGTTCCTTTAAATGTTCATTACTTGAATAGGCTATTGCAAACTTGTCTGTGAATGCCAATGTTGCTAAAGCTGTTGCTGAAGAAGGAGGGATCAATATTCTTGCGGGTTTGGCAAGGTCTATGAACAGGCTGGTCGCTGAAGAGGCTGCTGGAGGACTATGGAATCTTTCTGTTGGAGAAGAGCACAAGGTCTGATAGTCTACATTCTATTGTCTTATCACTTACATATGCCCCAAAATTTACTTGTAATCAATTCTATTTTTCTGGTCAGGGTGCCATTGCTGAGGCCGGTGGAGTGAAAGCTTTAGTTGATCTAATTTTTAAATGGTCATCTGGCGGTGATGGAGTTCTGGTACATTACCTTTTTTTCACGTATTTTTTTCTTTACGTATGATGCTTATATTTTAAGGAAAACTAATGAAAAGGGCTTGAAAACTTTGAGTTTAAACGATAAGGGCAAAATAAAGGGTAAAGTGAATGGTACCAGGATTGACTTTTTAGTGTAAAAATGTGGTTTTTAGTTAACGTGAACAGTACCGGGGAGCTTTTCGTTAAAGTTCCCTATATTTTATGCAATACACTTGGGGTTGGTGTTGCATGGTGGTTTAAGTTGTGCCTTGCTTTTCATGTGTGTCATTTCAGGAACGGGCAGCTGGTGCACTGGCGAATTTGGCTGCTGATGACAAGTGCAGCACAGAGGTTGCTGTGGCAGGTGGTGTGCATGCTTTAGTGATGCTTGCTTGTAACTGCAAGTTTGAGGGAGTGCAAGAGCAGGTAATAGAACCTTCTGTTACTATTGTTAAGCTCTACCTGACAACTCGACAAAAACATACTTCAAGTGTGTACAATTTTTCATATGGCTCCAGATGGTTGAAACTTCAGGCAAAACTTAGTTCCAAGAAACCTTAAAAGCTGGTTTTGATCGACACCCACCACTTCAAGATTCAGGTTGTGGTGATTGGTTTGTCCTTTGTTTATAGAAAATCTCACACTATTTGTGATGGTTCTGCAAAGCCTGCCTAGGTCTTAGGTTCATATGGTGTACCGCTGTATCTAAGTGCCAATTTATGGCGCACAGTGTAGCATTAAATTAGTGAAAAGTTTTCCTTATTCTATATAGCATCTGGTTCTTCTAGGGACTTTCCTTCACTATTGGATTGGCTTCACTCATTCAGACTCATCTATGATACCCTTCCCAACATGATCTTTCTTTTCTTTTTTAGTGGTTCAGGTGTGCATCTTGCATTGGTTCTCTCCCTCTCTCTCTCTCTCTCTCTCTCTCTCTCTCTCTCTCTCTCTCTCCCCCTCTCTCTTATATGCACCTGTATGTGTGCATTGTATTTTTATTTATTTATTTATTTTTGCAAATTATTAATGCACTTCTTCTTATACCAGGCTGCCCGTGCCTTGGCAAATTTGGCTGCCCATGGAGACAGTAATAGTAATAATGCTGCAGTTGGACAAGAGGCAGGTGCTCTTGATGCTCTTGTTCAGCTAACACAATCTCCTCATGAAGGTGTCAGGTAGTTTAATCTGGATCCTCTCTTTGCATTTTTTTAAGCAACTCTTGAATCTTTTGATTTAATGTTTTTGTATCAGTCTGATATTATTTTGTTATCTACATATATTTTCTTTCAAGCAAACTTTCTATTATTTAAATAATTTTTATTCTATATATGCATCAAAGGTTTAAGATACTTGCATGCCCCTTCACCAATTACCACAATAAAAAAGAAACAGAATCCCACTTAAGGAACAAAGGTAATAAGAAATTATCAGTTGTTTAGGAATGTTCATTGTTGAGTGTGGTGCTTAAGCTTTAGGCTTGTTGAGAGTATATCTCACTTTGGGAATGCAAAGCATTGTTTATTATACAATGTTAAGGGCCTCTTCACTGATGGCCCATTGGTTTTGGTTGGATGCCTTAACTTTTACTTGGTATCAGAGCGGGGAACCCAATATAAGTTATCTACGCTTTTGGCTGCCACACTGAGGGGGCATGTTGAGATTATGACCCATGTCTGCAATGTAAAGCTGTGTGTTTCAATATAATGTCTTGGCCCTCTTCAACTCATGACCACTGGGTTTTGGGTTAGATGCTCTAATTCTTTCCAGACTAAAAATGATGCTGTGTTTTAAAGCTGCGTTAATTGCTTAAGAGGCTAATTGGAATTCTAATTCACTCATTAATTGTTGATTATCAACTTCTGTCTATGCAACCAATGTAAAACTATACCTTATTTTACGGTTGAACAGGCAAGAGGCAGCTGGTGCATTGTGGAATCTATCGTTTGATGACAGAAATCGAGAAGCAATTGCTGCAGCAGGCGGCGTTGAGGCCTTGGTATGATATTTACCTTGAATAATCACAACCTTATAATGTCAACATAATCCATGCTAGCATCTCATTCAAATCCCTAAAATAAAGTGTTTTTGGATAAGTATTTCTTGGAGTTGAACATTTTATTTACTATTTATTTACCCTGTAATAAATGCTACATTATTATGAAAAAGTTTTTATCAAATGCTATACACATCTTAGGGTGACCAAAACATGTTACTTTACTTATTTCGATCTACAAAAAAATCAAAACAAATTAATTGAAACAGATGGTTTAGAAGCTTCTTTGTGTGTGAACCATTTCATATCTGCATCAAGATTTTTGGTCATGATTTGAATGGCATTTCGAATTTGGACTTGCACATATTGAAGTTGATGAACTGGAAAACGCTTCTAACATAAATATTTGTTTTATGTACTGTTAGTTTTTTATTTTTTATTTTCTTTATGACAATTTAAATCCGAAAGTATAATCTGGGTCCAGTTGGTTTCTTGTTAGTTGGACTAAAAACTGTGAATGTTGGCGGTGCTTGAAAAATGGTCCCTTTAACTGCTTTTGCTTCTGCCAGTTTGTGAAGGTAAAAAATAATGTGGATGTCGTGTTGAGTATGGAATTTTTTTTTGTTTAAAAGTTATAGAACATTTTGACAGTTTACCATTTGACCTGGAAAGTGATACTTTAACATTGTTGTTCTTTTTAAGCATAAGTGTTCCCACTTGCTAAAATGCAGTTTTTGTTATTTCATACCCCCATAATGTTGCACCTGTAAGTTTAAGCTACCTCATTTGGGTATGCAGGTTGCTCTTGCACAAGGTTGCTCAAACGCCTCCCCAGGCCTTCAAGAACGGGCTGCTGGTGCTCTTTGGGGATTGTCAGTGTCAGAAGCCAATAGGTATGTGCTTGCTCTTCGTAACACACCAAGCTAGTTCAAACCAATACGAGCCAAAGAGTTTGGACTAACGATGCATGTCTTTCTGGAGATATTGTTCTTTTTTGTTTTAGTTTATGGATCAAAACTTTTTGGAATACCTGATCTCAGTCAGGTTCCTTATTCATTTAGCTAGATAATGATGATGAGCTAAAATTTTGATGAAAAACAAGCACACACCATGCTTATCACAAAAGAAAAAGGAAGGAAATAAAAGAAGAAAAAGATGCATGCAATTTACAGATGTCAGTGGCTTGAGATTCCTTTCCGATTATATCTGGAAGAATTTTTATGAATTTGAATATCATATAAACTACAGCTGTGATGTAGTAAAGACTAAGATTCAGCAAATTCCTGTTCTATCAAATTTAATTATAATTTATTTTGTTATGTGGTTATATGTTAATGACAGTATTTTTGTAATGCAGCTAATACTTATGATGGTAGCTAGACACTGGGTAATCAATAAGAAATCATTTCTGGGGAATGGATATTATTTGTTACAATGTCATATTGGCATCTATCGTAATTTTTGGCTCTGCCAAATCTCAAATAATTCTAATTCACTGATAGCCTAACATAGAGAAAGCTGTATCTTATATTTCATGGGCATGCAATTAGTTCGTTTCATGTTTTGTTCTCTTTTCCCTTTTCATTTCATAAACCTTCATGTTTGCATTTTTCGAGCTTAATTGTGTTGCATTGCATTGCATTTTTTCCCCTTTCATTTCTTAGAGCTTCAAAGACATTCCATGACTTGTTTGCAGGAAGTCCTGTAAAGTCACAGCTCTGGTATGGACATTGTGCCAAATAGTGCAATTCTGATATTTAAGGTGTATGAGTTTGAGTGTAATATTGGGTCGGGTTAGGTTTAGAAAGTTTTACCACTTTAATGTTTTTCATTGTTCTTTCATTTCTAACCGTAGGGTTACTTTGTCATAAGATATTTCTGTTCCTTTTGTGTGCAACTTCTAATCAAACAGACTTTCCTGCTTAACTTCTTAACACGTTTTAACAATGGAATTTCTGCTTATTTCATTGGTTGAGAAGATTGAACTTTAACCAAAAGTGTAATTTACATGAAAACCACAAGAAAGTAGCGAATCTGTGAGCAAAATATTGAAGTCTTCCAGTTCTCAGAAGCAGGTTCCATCGAAGTACTTGTCAACCTGAAATTATAATATTATATAATTAATGCCTACAATTATTTTGCTTCTTTGTCATGGTTTTTGGGGGTGATGGAATAATTTTTATACTGGAATGTTGGTCCAGTAATCTCTACGATTGTTTAGGACGCAACTTCCAAAATTACTCAACTGTGTGCTTTTAAAGAATAATCACTTGTGCATTTTATGAATGGATCAACTGACTGTGATCTGCAGTAGATTTCCTTTTTCTCCGGTCACATTGTTATTTCTTGAAATCTATCATACTCTTCTATCCAGAATACTCCTATGTTATTTTATTGAGTATTGATATGAATTTTTATTTAACGCTGTCACTATTTATTTTGCTCACTTTTTGTTGGTTGTTAGCATTGCCATTGGACGGGAAGGAGGTGTTGTGCCTTTGATTGCATTGGCACGCTCTGAAGCTGCAGTAAGTATTATTTTATTTTTCAATTATTATTTAAAGTGTTCATGTTCCATGGTCAATTAGAGAAAATCAAGCACTATTATTTAAATAACTTTGGTATTAGCTCTCGTACATGCATATTGTTTCATAAATTAGTTTAATAGTTATAGAACGTGGTGGATCACTGCACTCACCTAGGCACTGGAATTCAGCAATCAATTTATGGGCATTTTTGTCTAAAAAGAAAAATAGGAGCAGAATCTAATACCAGTCATTGAAGTTAAGTCTGAAAGGATTAGTATGAGTATTTTCGTGTATCCTTTTTTATTCAGTAAATAATAGCTGACAGTCTGTATAATAATGTTAACAAATAATTGTGGAAACTGAAGCTAAGACCTCTACATCCAGTATTAGCTGTTTGGTCTTGTTTTACATTTGATGCACATGACGAGAGAATCTTTTTATACTTGAATTTGTGTTCATACCTGTAACATCTTTTCGAGTGCATAGTTTCTCATGGCCTTGCATATAAATTCACTCATGTTCTAATTGGATACTCTTTTGGTCATTCAACCTTTTTATAGTCCTTCATGGGGTATGCTTCAGTGAGTACAGTGCAATTACTTGCAAATATATGCTCATATTTCCTTACAACATCCTTTTGTTGAGCTTTCTTCGTTCATATAATTGGAAAAAGATTTGATTTGATTTTTCAACTTTCAGGACGTCCATGAAACAGCTGCGGGTGCTCTTTGGAATCTTGCTTTTAACCCTGGTAATGCTCTCCGGATTGTGGAGGAAGGAGGTGTTCCTGCGCTTGTTCATCTTTGTTCTTCGTCGGTGTCAAAAATGGCTCGCTTCATGGCTGCGTTGGCATTGGCGTACATGTTTGATGGCAGGTATTTGTAGGCCTAACTGTTTTCTGTGTGCGTGCTACTCATTCTTTTGTTTCAAAATGCTGTCGAATGCATGGGATATTCTGTTCTGTATGTGATGTGGTTCAATGTCCTTGTACTGTATGCTTCTATGTGGCCTCATTTTCAACCCACTGCGTCCTGGGTTCAAAGCCTCCTCCTCCCCTTAGTCTTACAATAGTAATATCTCTTGTAATAAGAAAAAATATATATGTTAAAACTTTGTTAATACTCTGCAGAATGGATAGTAATATCTCTTGTAATAAGAAAAAATATATATGTTAAAACTTTGTTAATACTCTGCAGAATGGATGAGTATGCGATGATAGGGACTTCATCGGAAAGTGTCTCAAAGAATGTGAGCTTAGATGGTGCTAGAAGGATGGCTCTGAAGCACATTGAGGCCTTTGTCCACACTTTTTCTGATCCACAAACGTTTGGTGCTGCTGCAGTATCATCAGCCCCTGCGGCGTTGGCGCAAGTGACAGAAGGTGCTCGTATTCAAGAAGCAGGACATCTGAGATGCAGGTTCTCTCTCTCTGAACTAACGATTGTTGTCTATGAGGCTGAAATTTTAAATTTGCCCTGTAATTTTGCATTTTTTCCATCTGAACACTGACTTTTCCTTGTACTGTCAGCGGGGCTGAAATTGGAAGATTTGTTTCCATGCTACGGAATACATCATCTGTTCTCAAGGCGTGTGCTGCATTTGCTCTTCTTCAGGTAAAAGTGCATACTAGACTCACCTCTGTGAGAAACACTAGTCCTTTGTGTAGTTCAGTGCCAACTTTAATATCCATTATTTATTGATGGAGAACAATCCTTTATATATGTATTCTTTCAACTGCAGTTTACCATACCCGGTGGCCGGCATGCTATGCACCATGCCAGCCTTATGCAGAATGGAGGAGCAGCACGCCTTCTGCGGGCTGCAGCTGCTGCAGCAACTGCCCCACTTGAAGCCAAAATCTTTGCCAGAATTGTGCTTCGGAATCTTGAGCATCACCAAATAGAACCATCACTTTAATTTATCTGTGATCTGCCGGCAAAACATCTCTGTTTAGAATCGTTGATGGAGGCTGATTTCATGTTTAGTTACAATCTTCTGCGGACAACAGGACATTGCACTGCAAGGACACAATCTATAATCTTCGGTGTAACAAATCGGCTTGATCTTCATTTTTTCTTCCTCCCCCCATTCCTTAGGCATAAAAATGGTTAATTTAGGTTCAAGTAACTTTACTCCCTTTGTACCAAATCATGTGAAGAAAAAGAGAAGGTTGTTTAGATGGGGGAATAATTTTAAGAACTTGTACCTTAAACATTTTCAATTTTTGTTGGTATTCTTTGTGATGATGGTTTCTATATATGTTAAAGCTGTTTGAGACTCGTCGAGGCAACATTCTGATGAAAAATTTCACTACTAAATTGTGTTGTTTGGGAGTTTTAACGAAAAGCCCGCGGTACTGTTCACTTTAACGAAAAACTATATTTTTACACTAAAAAGTCAAACTTGGTACTATTCACTTTATCCTTTATTTTGTCCTTATCGTTAAAACTCAAAGTTTTTAAGCTTTTTTTATTAGTTTTCTTTTGTTTTTATAGGTAAGTGATGGCCGCAGCTCTTCTCCCACTGCACACGCTTGTTATGTCTTGCAAGGGAGAACAATAAATAGGGTGAGCGGAAATCACCTCATCCGCTTATCCGAATAAGATTGGAATTCGATAATCTAAATATTGATAATCTAAATATAAATGGATTTGGATGTGGATCCAGGTTGATCTAATTCGTCTTAATATAACATAGTATTTATTTTATTTAAATTTATAGATATTAGTTGAATTTTTCAGATCAACCGGCCGAGACTCCTACTCAAACAACACCGATATTGTCAACAATATTAACAATAAAAATTAATAATACAATAAATGAAGTTACTAATTAAAACGTGAGAGGTCCCGGGTTCGATGTTCCAAGCTAGTAAGTCTGCTTGACTGCGGCCACAGGTAAGATGAAATTCCTCATAGCCTCTCTGGATTTGAAAGGGGTATATAACTGTAGCTTGCTATCAATTGTCCCCTTTTATTAAAAAAATGTTACTAATGACATTTTTGAATTAGATCCGATAAGGAATATATCCAAATCCCATGCTAATCGGATATGAGCCGACAAGTCAAATCCGATTATCTAACTACGCTGCGGATCCGATGATCCGATTATAAATGGACAAAGATACGAATCGAGACTAATCTTATCCAAATCAGATCCATTTACAAGTCTAGTTGAAAGTAATGGCCCCAAAGGTGGAAGATAAAAAGTACAATAAAGTTGGGAAAGTCATTTACATACTCTAAAAATGTAGTCTCCGTAAATTGCTTAACAAAGTGCTACATCAATGATTACGAAACCAAATGGCAGCCGGCAACCGTAAAAGGAATTGTCACCGTCTCTACACTGCAACCCACTCTACCTTCTCCAATGGTGCCAAAATAAACAGACATAACAAGTGCCATTCGACTATAGCGCATAGAGTAGTAAGAATATACGTAGTAGCGACCATTTCAGAGCCTTCTCGTGTATATTTCGTGTTACCTGTAAACCCCGAAACTCACATTACACGACCCTCAGCACCGCGTTCTGATGCTCACCGAGTCCAACAAGATCCAAGTGGTTGTTCCAGATTAATGAAGGTGTTGTTGGAAATGAAGGCTCTGCTATCTTGCGCTGCGTTGAGTCTTCGTCTTCCAAGTATGGCACAATGTACGTTTTCATGTCGCTTCGAGAGATCTGCAGATGCCCCCCCGACACATTTACGAACTTAACTTTTCCAGCTTCGTCCAAGGTTTTCAAACCAATCCAGTCTTCAGTGTACAACATGGTCTGCAGGACGATACATGTTATGCTCGAAAATCCTATAGCTTTCTAATATGGACTTCTCTCCACGGTCTTGGATTCAAAAGCATAATACTTGGGCATGAAATATCAAGTAGATAAGTTACCTGTTGCGCGGGCAAAATAGGATCAAAGGCCCCGTCTGGGAAATATCCAAACCATGAGGTCTCCTTGGGTATCAGTATAGTGTCTTGCTCAAACTAACCATGGACGGACGCAGGGCACAAGCAGAAAGAGAAGTTAGAATCGCAAATTAAATCATTTTCGATGGGCAAAGAAAAATGTAACTCTAAACCTCACCATAATCAGGACTAAGTTCTCTAAGCTAGCAAACCGTTCCTTATAAGTGGAATTTCTCGACGCTTTGTTTTCATTATTCAACTTTGGAAGGAACCTACACCCTTTTAAATAGGCATCGATGTCCTGGAGAACAGAAAAGTTGACCACGTTTAGCTCTTGGTGCTGGGGACATGTGGTTGAAGAAATCGCCAACGAAAAGGAATGTTTTAAGCTGAAAACGGAAGTATTGCACTCACTGTCGGGATTTTAAGATAACCACTTGGAGCCAAATGTTCCTGCAAACCCATCAAAGATAGGCAACTTAAATGGTATAAATTACCAACGGATATAAAATAAAATGGAGAGACGGGACAAGTTTGTGCCGTTCGAATACATATTCATTTCACTTTCTCAAGAAGCTTGAATGCAAACAATATAAACCAAATTAGAAACTTGAGAGTTCAACAAAGTTCAACCTGGATATAGTCGCTGTAGACCTCCGACTTGATTAAGGTATCCAAAAGAACGCAAATCCATTCGGACTGCAAAAAGTAAAGCATGTCAAAACCAAGCTGCAGAATCTCAGATACTTTCTTTCCACAGCACTTTTTAAGTCTATTTGTCTATTGTTGTCACTAGTTCCAAAGACCAAATGAA
>JAOEHR010000479.1:7392119-7402263 GCA_025448175.1 Aronia arbutifolia
TTTTTTATGACTTAATAGATATATGTTACATATAATAAATGAACCCATACCATGTACATTTAAGAATTTTGCATCAGGAGTATGGATGTATTCATGGCATCTCAAATTCGATAATGTCAAATTTTCACTATTTCAAAAGCTTACACTATTAGGATATCTTGCTATAGTACAAGGAGAAAGTGATTTTTGCATACCGATCTTTCGTTGCACTTCTTGGTTATTTCTTATATTTGGTTCAACAAATCAAAAGAGAATTAAAGGACAAAAATGAATTGACGTGTGCAAATTGTGGGTGTAAATTTCCGCCATCTTCTCCTTTGACGAAAATGCACCTGCAAAATAATAACACATAAGATTAAGGCCAAAAGCCTCACGTGCCCACGATGAAGGGGGGAGGGGGGCTTTGGCCAAAGAATCTCCGATGCCAAAGTTAGAATTTGAAAGAGATTGTGTTTAGGAATTTGTGGGTAGAGAATGACTAGAATTTTAGTGGGAGAATAGAGCTATTTATAGGGGAGTGGCTGACCTTATTTGGAGAATAGGGACTGGCCATATATGGTGGAAATATGAGTATAATTGCAAGATATTATGTGAAATAATATCTTGCAATTAATTTGTCAATTAATCCTAAATTGAATAGGAAAATTGAGAGTTACCTTTTGAGTGAGGATTTGATGAAGAGTGATGAGAGGATTTGAATAAACACCATTTTGATCACCTTTGACTCTTCCTTGATTTGAGCCGTTATTGTCCGTTGCATGCGCGTGGAAATCCTAGAGTGCCTCAAGGGTAATTTTGTTCTTTTTACCCAAAAGTCCACGTGTCATCTCCATAATTTTCTTAATTATTTTTGGCTCCACAAATGCCCCCACACCTGTTGGGCTACTCGTAGGAAAATGCAGCAGGTGTAGAGATCTTCCCTTGCTTTAAGAAACATAATATTGTTTCCTATTTTGATGTAGATTCCCACATTAATTGGAAATTAGATCCTTCTAGGAAAGGGAAATAAATTACTTCCAAAGTCTATTTAAGTCTACCTTAAATAGATGATTAAATCAACTTCAGAGAACAATTTATTCTACCCTACAAGAGAGAGAAAGCTAAAGGATATTTGTTCCCCTTCCCCTAGCAGTCTTTTACACTTACCCGTGCAAAGGACCATATTTCATTGCTTTCTTCGTCTTCACGCCGCACCAAGATAAGAAAAAATTAATTTTTCCTCATCTTCGTAATTTTTTAGAGCCTCAGGGCTTGAAATTTGGCTTGACAGGGGTAGAGGATGTGTAAAAAATGAATGGGGAGCCACGACATAGTTGATGCCGTGGGTGACTAGGTGCGGCGGCGGCTGGCTGAGCCAGGTACGGCTCGGCTTGGGCCTAGCTGATGGGGCGCTAGACCGGACTAAGGCGTAGGCCTCCTTCCTTATTGGGCTTGGGCCCATATGCGGAGAGAGGTGAGAGAGATGGAGGTGCAGGGGCCCCAGTCTTTTCTTTTGGATTGGGCCGCAAGGCTTTTGGGCCGAGAGAATACCTGGTGTGCTGGGATGCCTAATGTGATGGGCCTCCTTATATGCTGGGCCGCTTGGCGTGTTAGGCCGAGAGGGAAAGACGGGAGCCAGCACGGGCTGGGCTCTCTTGGTTGCTATCATTGGGTCGTGAGGCCTAATGCTGTTTTTTTTTTTGTGCAGTCGTCTAACGATTCTTCCTCGTGTCTTTGTAGAATTTCTTCGAGTATGTTTTCTTCAATCCACAAGAGTGATGATGGTGTGCCGCCGCTGTATCGTCAAGGTGGGTCTTTGAGTAAAGTGGGCTACTTCAAGGCTGCTCACTTCAAAATTAATTCCGACGACTCGTTCAGAGATTTCCTTGAAGCATATAGGCACGCCATTCCGTCTGGGATGCGTGTGAAGCCTGTCAAGGAGGGTAGTAGCCGTGAGCCATGTAGTGGGGCTCAAAGAGCTATCAAGTTTCACCCCTACTGCTTCATGTTGGGATTTACTTTTCCCATGCCATGTTTCTTCTGTGAAGTGCTTTGCTCCATGAAGTGTGCCCCCGCTCAATGTTCTCCAAATGCGGTCCGTGTGATGGTGGGATTCCTCAATCTAAGCCAATTGTTTGACTTAGATCTGACCATCAACGAATTATGGTACTTCTTTGACATATGTCATGTTAATTGAGTTGGGCAACTACGATCTCGCCATAGACTCTTCGATCATTCGAGCAAGGGAGATCATGAATGGGCCAAGGAGACTTTGGAGACAAGTGAAGAGTGAGAGTCTGATTCTTTCTTTGAGCTGTGCGTTCCGACGATTTTCATCACCAGTAAGTAAACTGCTTAGTCTCTAGGCTGTTTTCTGCTTTTGCTAAGTTGTTATTTGATTTGTTGATTGTCCTCATCTGATTATGTAGATTTGGAATTCGGCTTAACTCCCAAGACTTATCCAGATATGAAGAAGGTGCATGTTGCTTTAGGTATCCTCGCTTAGTCCTCTTTGCTGGGAGAAAGGTGAGCTGCCCCTAAGAGAGGAGATAAAGAGGATCAAGGCGGAAGCATTAGCTTGTTCGATCACTGTCGTGGAGCTTGCTATGAATGAAGGTGGAAAAAATAGATTTTGCCCGCCTGCTCAAGAGATACCGGTTTAGAAAAAGCTGAAGACTTCCTCCGCTGCACGTGAGGGCCCTCCTGCTATCGATAGGTTTTTGATTGAATTAACTTCTTCCAATGGGAAGAAAGATGAGGCCGCTAGATCTGAACAGATGACGCTTGCCATGCCGAAGGTAGCTAGTACGATTGCTGATAAGATTGCTCAGCGTAGAGGTTCTGCGTGCCCCCAATGCCAAAATTTATGCCAAGACGTCCATTGGGTGCTAAGTCTGGTTCACCTTTGGAGAGGCTTGCTACTATGAAGAGCAATACGGTAGACTCCGCTGCTAAAGTGGCGCTAAGGCATGTTTCTCTTGCTACTAAGACTGGTTCGCCTGTTGAGAAAGAAGAGACTGTTGTGGGTGGTTGTGAGAAATCCACTAAGCCTGTTTCTGGAGAGGCTGCTGAGATGTATGCACTTTTAAAGCCATACCTGCTTGAAGAAATGGATGTGTGTGCTAAGTTTGTTGATGGCATTAGAGGGGTTATTTGCCCAAGTTACTTTGCGAAGCATACAACCCAATATAGAATGACTGCTATACTTGCTATAATGCAAAAAACGACAATTCTGGTAGCCGAGTTTATGTTCCTTGACTAAGAGGATACCAAGGCTGCCAAGGAGATGGCAAAAACTATGGTAGCTGAAACTTATTCTTCTGCCGAGAAGATCAGAAAGTTTGAGTCTGAGCTCGTTGCTTTGAAGGGGTCTAATATCTCTGCCCCTACTTCTCTACAGCTTGAGACCGCTCACCAAGAGATCGTTGACTTGAAAACTAGGCTTGACGCGATCCAAGTTAAGTATGAAAGTGCAGAGAATAAGATCGGATGTTACATACCTTAAATTCAAGATCTTGAGCGTGTCGTTTCTGAACATTGTTCCGCTGCTTACGCAAATGATGAAAAGTTGATTGCTGCTTATAACCAAGTGATCCACTTTAAGAAGATCGTTGAGAGGCTCGAACCCCAAGTGTTGGAACTCCAAGGTGCATTGAAGATCAACGAAAGTATGAAGAATGAAGTGGATGAGCTGCAACGCGTCCATGTTGGTCTGCTTGAGGAGAATGAACAACTGAGTGGTGAGAAAGCTGGGCTCGAGGCTTCGTTTGTTTAGAGTCAGGCCAATTTCTACAAGCTGGGTTATGTAGATCATCTTTTTGGTAGGGCGTCTGACTTTGAGACCTTATCTATTTCTCTGGAAGACTTGCTTGCCTTTACTTTTGAGGCTTCCATTGGTGAAGTAGTCGAAGATGTTGGTGCCCATGTTGGGGCAACTGGGGGTAAAGCTCTGGATGATGCCACTGCTAAGAGCATCGTGGCTACTGAAGGTGTGGCGACCGAGTAGTCATAGGATGTCTAAGCTGTTGAAGAGTAGTCTTCTAAGTAGCCTTTAGGATTCTCTTTGTTTTCCTTGTTGTTTTTTGCCTTTGCCTTGAACTTCTTCATTCTTTGCTATTTGTTTATCAATTTTGCTAGAAAATCTAATAAACTTGCTTCCTTCGTTTTTCTTTATCTTCGCTTCTTCTATTTACGCATAACCTTTGACCTTTAGACCAACGGTAGGCGTGCTACTTTTCTATAAGCAGACAGGCCTGCGTAGCCTATGCAGTCATAGGTGTTGGTGTAGAACTTTCGCAATGTTGTCAACCATAGGGTCGACAGCGGGACGCCTTACTTACAGAAGCAGACAAGTTTGCGTGACCACAAAGTTGTTAACCTTGGTTTTCTTCAATCCTTTGAGTTGTGTGGCATGCATCACAACATACTAAAGATTTTTGGATCATGAAATTCGCTAACCTTTTGTATCAAAAGTACGCAGTTGTATGGAATTTCGTAAGCAAAGGTCCAAGAGAATTCCTTGCTCTTTATGTAACCAATTATGTGGGTTGTGTAGCAAGTATCACAACATTTTAGGAATTAGTGCAGATCTAAAAGATCATTCCACGCTTGGCAGAGGTGAAGCTTATTGACTGCGTAGCATGTCGGTAGTGGATAAAGCTTCGTATATGCACGCTAACTTGTTTAACCCTTCACAACAATGTGTGGTTGTATAAGTTTAGCACGGCTTACTACTCGAAGGGCAAGCCGTAGGCATCTTTCGAAAATTATAGGCTACCTTAGTGCACTCTGTAGCAGCTTTAGGGTTCTAAGGCAGCCGTCCATAAGGCGTACTGCGTAATGTGCCTCCACCGTCTCAAAAACCCATTTCCCCACGGATTAGGCCAAGAGATCCAAAATCTTTCAGTTAGCTAAGCCTTCAAAAAGATCATTATGGCTACTTCTAGTAATCCCGGCGTAAGCCATCGTACACCTAGTTACACTAAGGCAGCCTGACTCATCCACGTCTGGATATTCGGAGTGTATAGTTTATCCTCCCGCATTGGAGAGAAAACCCATATGGGTGTCGGGGAATTGGTTTACCCTCTCGCACAAGAGAGCATGGTTGGTCCCCAATGGGTGCAATTCCTACGATAAGTCCCTAAGAAGGGTGCAACCTTCTTTTAAAGTGTAGGAGTGATCACTTGTTGTAAGCATGTTGCCTACTCTACTGATCTTGTACGAACTTTCCTAGATGGGATCCATCTTTTTGGAGCCTTCTCTGCAGACAGTGATGAATGCTTTTCTTAGGACTAGATCTCAAGCTGCAACTGCCTGATCTTGGCCTTTTTGTTGTAACTGGAGAGGAGCAACTGCTAGTAGGCTGCGATGCGGGTGATGACCTTATCGTATTTTTCCTCTGACAGATCTAAGTTTGTGGCCATCTCCTTTCTGTTCTGCTCGATGCTTGGCAGTAGCGTGTTGATACTTGGCACGATGGCATTGTGAGGAATGATTGCTTCTGAACCAAATGCCAAAGAGAAATGAGTCTTACCAGTTGCTCGTTATTTGGTTGTGCGATACGCCTGTAGACATCTGGGAAGTTCGTCTGGCCATTTTTCCTTTTTGTCGGAGAGGGATTTCTTGAGGCAGTCGAGAATCGTCTTGTTAGATGCTTTGGCCTGCCCATTGCCTTGGGGATACCTCAGCGTGGACATGTGCTTCTTGATGCCATATTTTTGGAGGAACTTCGTCAAATCTTTGCCTACAAATTGCAGGCCGTTGTCTGTGATGATGGATTGAGAGATGCTAAATCGACCAATGATGTTCCTCCATATGAAGCGCTCTATGTATGTCTGAGTTGTGGTTGTCATGGGTTCTGCTTCCACCTATTTGGTGAAGTAGTCAGTTGCTACAATCATCATGCATCTGCCCTAGTAACGGGCTGCATTGGCCCTACCAAGTCGATTGCCCACTGCATGAACGGCCAATGACTCATCTGCGAGTGTAGTTCGCTGGCAGGCAGTGTTGGTATCAACTTGTAGCGTTGGCAGCGGTCGCACTTTTGTACTAACTCCTTAGCGTCTTGATGTATAGTAGGCCAATATTAACCTGTCTTAAGAATCTTCTGTTCTTAGGATCGACCTTCAGAGTGATTTCCATAAATGTCTTCGTGGATTGAACATAGAACTTTTAGGTCGTTGGGAGACGCTAGGCACCGGAGATGTGGTCTAGTGTAAGATCTTCGAACGACAATGTCGTTCCACATGTAGTAGTGTGCGGCCTTTGTTTGGAGCTTTCTAGACTCCAATATTTCCATGAGGAGTGTACCATTGACCAGGTAATCTATAATGGAATCTTGCCAGTTTGGAGTTGTACTAACCTGGGACATCTTGACTGCTAGCTACTCCTCTATGCTTGGTTTGTCCAAATACTCTACCGAAATAGAGCATTTGAGTTGATGGTAGGGGGCTGAGCCTAGGCTGGTTAGCGCGTCTGCGTAGGCGTTGTCTGCCTGGGGAACTTGAGTGAGGGTGTAAGTCTAAAATGCCTCAAGTTGCTTTCAAACATTCTCTAAGTATTTGGTCATCTTCAGATGCTTTGCTGTGTACTCCCAGGTAGTTTGGCTAGTGATTAGCTGGGAATCAGAATGAATTGCGAGCTTTTTCACTGCCAAGTCTTTTGTCATTTAGAGGTCTATTGGTAAAGCTTCGTATTCTGCTCTGTCATTGAATGTTTTAAAGTTTAAAGAGCCGCGTACATATCAGCGTAGCGAAAAGCTGCAGAGTTTGAGTTGGTATGACGAAGAGCCACGGAGTATGACTCTTTTTGGTCAGGAGTCGTGATATAAGATAGGGGTGGCAGGGAGCCGTGGAGCTAAAGCCATGATACACGTAGCAGGATGCGATGCTCAGCTGTAGCTATTGGGCCACTTTAGAGCTGAATTACGGAGCAAGGGTCGGCTGGGGCCGTGTGACGTGCATTAGGAAGTGGTGCTCAACTACCGGTACATGTTGCTCCTATGTAGAATCTTCTGGGGCGACGAGGACAACACTTGCTTTCGAATGTATCATTCTAGTGTTCGTCTGCCCTTGGTGGGCCTTTTGGGTTGAGTTGTTATGTTCGTAGGAAAACTTTGCGTCCGCCAGTGTCTGCGCTTTTATCGTCGCATGTCTAGATTGGGCGAAATAGTGCATCATAAGGATGACTGCATGTGTCTGAAAGTGTAACTTGAACTTCCGAGTGGCAACATTGTCGCCAAAGTTAGCTTTTGAATTTATGGAAGTTGGTTTCCGTATGGAGGTGAGTTTTGGAACTATGGAATACAAGTAGTCGAGCCTCCAGCTCTTCTCGTATAAGGGTAGAGCTTATTGCTACTTTTGAGACTGCCAAGTAGATGTATAAGTCATCTGCTGCTTCCGGCTTGGATAGTAAGGGAGGTGATGTGAGATACTTCTTCAGGTCTTAGAAAGCTCTTTTGCACTCATCATCCCATTTGTCTCATTGTGCCCTCTTGATTGCTTTGAAAAAAGGTGTGCATCGGTCGGTGAACCTCGAGAAGAAGCGGTTGAGCGCGACTGCTGGTCCGGTCAAGCTTTGGATCTCCTTTAAGGAAGTTGGAGACTTCATTTTTAGGATTGCTCGGATCTGCTTGGGATGTTCTTCGATTCTTTTCAAGGCTGTTCGTGTGACTTGCCTGCTTACTAAGCCTCGTCTCAAAGTGTATGCTTTTTTGCCAAAGTGAAAGAGTCTGCCAGAGTTAGATATTCTTTCATGATCAATTCTCTGAATAGCAGGTAGTCTGCTGTGAGTCTTTTTTGGAAGGTTGCACTAGCTATCGAGTCGTTACATCCAATTATATTTGCCTTTTCTGCTTTGAACCTCTTCATATAGTCGCGTAACGACTCTTTTGGGTTCTTCTTGAACTTGAACAAGTGATCGAACTTCTCCTTGATCGAGCGGTAAGATGAATACTCCTTGGTGAAAACCAAAGAAAGCTTATCGAAACTTCAGATGGATTGTGGCGGCACGATGTGGAACCAATCTTGAGCCTTGCCTTGTAAAGTGGTGTCGAATATCTTGCACATCTGAGCGTCGTTGTTCCGATAGAGAATCATTGTGTTTTGGTAGTGCTTTAGGTGCCTCTATGGGTCTCTATCTCCTTTGAAAGATGTGAAATGTGGCATGCTAAATTTGCGTGGAGGCTCTGCCTGCTCGATCTCCTCCGTGAAGGGTGACCTACTTATGTTGGTCATATCCCATCGTAGTGCCTCATCACTAACCTCATTGCGTTGGAAATCGCGCAATCGCTCATTTAGGATCCTCTCTACTTCTTCCTGAATTTGCCTTTGTTGGGGGTGGCGGAGCTCTCGGCTACTCCCTGGTCGTGACTTGCTGATCTAGGCTGCTCTTCCATGTGCTCGGCTTGTCTATGCCGAGGTTGCGGTGCATGTGGTACGTTTTTAGCAGGCAAGTGAATTACTCGTAAGCTGCCGGTTGAACTTGAGCTGGATTGTGTGACTGCCTCTCTCTGTCTGTCGTGCTGCCTACTCCGATGTGAGGTGAAAGACGCTCCTTGCGGGCCTAGCTGCGAGTGAACACTTCACCTCGAAGGTTGCTCATATTGATTATCAGAGTGTGGCCTTAACCGTGAGTGTATGCTCGTCTGTGGGCCTAACCAATAGTGTACGCTCATCCACGCGCTAAGACTAGAGTATACGCTATCTCGGGGGCCCAGTCGAAAGTGTACACTGCCTGAACGCTCGGTCCGTGACTGGTCGAGGGGCTGCTTGCAGGGACGTTACTGGAGAGGTTCGTCGTCTGCCCTTGTTCTACTTCAGGACATCTCGTATGGGGTACGCTGCATCTCTGTACATTGCAAGAGCTGTTTCACCAAGGTCGTCTGTTGCGCGAAGGCGCTTGTCAACTCTATGACTTATTGGGACAAGTGTTGTTCGCCATTTAGGTTGGAAGAGCTTAGTCGTTATACGTCTCCTTGTGTAATGGGCTTCGGGCGTGAGATTTGAGTTAGGAAATGTCAAATCTGAGGAAATATGGGGTGAAAATACCCTCAGTTCAATTGTCAATCCAGAAATCTGAAGCTGGGACGGTTGAACCTGTCTTAGATCGTTTGGGATTGCTTGGTGGGCCACAAGAGTGGATTGGACCATAGAAATAGGTTTGGTCGCGGGAGCAGGCTAGATTGCTGACGTGGGCTGGGCCGCTAGAGCGCTTGTGCAATGGGCCCCCTCTCTCATCGGCGTGGTTTGGGCCAGCTGCAGTGCGGCGCGAGCCTAGGCTTGGCGCTACAAAATGGTGCGGGCCTGGGCTTGGCGCTGCTCTGTGACGTGGGCCTAGCCGTGCCAAGCTGCTGTTGCTAGCGTCTGAGCCTGGGTTTGCTCCTGGGTCTAGGCTGCTAAAATGGCAGCAAGCCAGGCTGCTCTAAGGCTTGCACCTCTTAGGCCATGGCCTAATGGTCTCGCTGCCATGGAGCTGGTTTACTCCCCACTACCATAGTGGTCCCTGCGGCTGCCATGGTGGTGGTGCCCCATGGTGACAAAGTTAATCCTGTTGCCATCGCGTTGAGCCTCGTGGATCATTGTGGTGGGGCTACGTCTCGTCCTCCATCACTTGATTAGGATCTTTGAACGTAGGAAGTTCCGTTCGTCGTGGTTTTTGAATTTCCTATCATTGTATTTTTCCCTTACCTTTATTCAAAGAATTAAAAAAATTCTAGAAATAAGAAAGTCTGAAAAATTTACAAACGAACGAGAAATGAGAAACTTTGAATGCGAGGGTCTTCCTTGAGCGTGTGAATCAAACTCTCAATGAAAGCATGAATTTGTGGATGCAAATTTTCGTCGTCTTCTCCTTTGACGAAAATGTACTTGCAAAATAATAATACCTAAGATTAAAGCCAAAAGCCTCACGCGCCCATAACGAATTGGGGGTGGGGGGGGGCTTTGGTCGAAGAATCTCTGATGCCAAAGAGAATGTGTTTTGGAATTTGTGGGTAGAGAATGGCCCAGAATTTTAGTGGGAGAATAGGGCTATTTATAGGGGAGTGGCCGCCCCTATTTAGAGAATAGGGACCGGCCATATATGGTGGAAATATGAGTATAATTGCAAGATATTATGTGAAATAATATCTTGCAATTAATTTGTCAATTAATCCTAAATTGAATAG